>WNWK01008887.1:5000-80970 GCA_009830355.1 Cherax destructor | reverse complement strand
TATATATATATATATATATATACATATATATATATATATATATAATATATATATATATATATATATATATACATATATATATACATATATATATACATATATATATATATATATATATACATATATATATACATATATATATACATATATATATATATATACATATATATATATATTATGTAAGTGTATTTTTGTAAGTGCTTTTGTAAGTGTATTTTTGGGGGTTTAAAAGGACTAATCTAATTTACATTATTCCTTATGGGAAAAAATTCGTTTGGTAATGGCACTTGAACAGCATTCTGGAACGAATTATGGCCTTTGTTAGTTCTGCATATGCTGGCTGGTGACTTCAGGTTCTTGTACTTGTGTCATTGTTAAAACGTCTTCCGCATTTCATCTTCATCAGAATTATACATCTGAGTTGTTACCTCCGTCTAATACATCCTCCAACGTGACCCCCCTCTTCCCCTGATCCCCTCTACTACCCACTCCCAGTTTCTAATAAGCAAGAGAAGTGGCGAAATTACAGTCGATTACGTCCCAAATTCAGCCTCGTTGTTGTTAATCTTGTGGAAATGGCAGAGGATAACCCCGCTTCCCCACACAGCTAATGAACCAACATCTAATTATAGTTTTGGACACAGCCGGTGTATATTGTCGGGATCTTCACAAGGGAAGAGGAGTGTGGTGTTAGTAAGGTTTAGGCAGCTTGAGAAATCACCATTAAATATATTTTAACTAGTTATATTTAATTAATTTATTGGAATGTAAACTTAAGAGGTAAAACAAGATTCATCACGACCAGATCCGTGTGTCACAGTGATGCTGGCTCTCCAGTGTGGTCGTCACGACCAGATCTGTGTATCCCAGTGATGTTGGCTCACCAGCATCACTGAAGAGCAAGTCTGCAACATCGTATTTTCAGTCTCTCAACATCACTACTGAGATGTTATATGACTCCTTAGCGCGCTAGATATATTGACGGATATCTAATTGCGTTTTAAAATATGTCATATATAAGACAGCAAAACGACAATATAACAAAGACAATGAAACACTGCTAATTAATCGTGACACATGGCCATCTCAGCAGTAATGATATAGGCAAAGGTTAACCAACTCCACAAAGAGGTATTTAATACCTGATCTTCACTGATATATGATTGGTGACCTGGTCGCGGATTATCGTGTTGAAAGTGTCCTTCAGAGAAATTAAAGTTTGGAACTGAAGTAATCTTATATATATATATATATATATATATATATATATATATATATATATATATATATATATATATAATATATATATATATATACATGAAACAAGTGAATGCTATTTTGAAACACTGTGCTGTTATAACAATGACTGTCATGATACGTTTATACAAAGCTCTTTCGCCTGCTTCTGGTTTAACTTGTTCGCCGTTGGAGTCTTGGTTTACACAGGGAAAGTTTTTGAATGTGTGGGAACAAGGTGTCGAGGGAGTGAAGTATCTTTGTTGAAGGCGGAACTATCAACAGAGATTGAATGTTTAGCACTGATGTAGTTGGAATGAACTAGTTAACGTTAAATGTTTATCGTAAAAGATTTGCCCGAAAAATTGTTACGAAGAAGCTGCGATGTAAACATGGAAGGAAAAAAAAAAAGCATTTGGATATGCTAATAGTGTTCTTGTATATCTTTAGTCAAGTGACCTTCCTCAACATCCCCACTCTCCTTGTCACTCCCCTCTATTATTAAACTGCCTTCCCCTTTCCCTACCACTCGTTTTCCCCCCACCTCGCCGCCCTCACCCTCCCTGACCCCCTCCTCAAAATACCAAGAAATCCTTTCCTTTCGTTTTTTTCCATTGTTTCAGTACCCTGTGTGTTTACACTGTATTCCTCTGTGTTATGATAACTCAGCGAAGGACGGGATCCACGACGCGAGGAGGAACGGGAGGAAAGGGTAAAATAGGAAAAGATGAAAGAGACGGACGGAAGAAGGGAGAGACAGGCAAAGAGAAAACATTATTTTTTATACACGAGTACACATCTTCGTCTTAGTGGAAAAGTTAGGCCCAACACTTTAAAAATGTTAAGTTTTATTTGCCCATCTTTCTTATATTCTAAATTTTACGACTATATTTAAATAAAATAAAATGTTTTTGTTGATATAGACCAGCCTATTCTGCTTAGTAATTTTTCGTAATTATTGTTTTGCCACTGATAATTGGCCTTTTAGTCTCCTAAACGAATGTGCAATAAATGAAGATGTGTGACCCGGATTTGGTATTTTTGTTCATTATATATATGTTTGGTATATCTGTTCCTTGTAGTAGATTATATATGTTTGGTATATCTGTTCCTTGTAGTAGATTATATATGTTTGTTATATATGTTCCTTGTAGTAGATTATATATGTTTGGTATATCTGTTCCTTGTAGTAGATTATATATGTTTGGTATATCTGTTCCTTGTAGTAGATTATATATGTTTGGTATATCTGTTCCTTATGGTAGACTACATATGAACTCAGTTGTAGATCCACTACCAGGGCCACGGTTCGATCCTCCCGTCCCTCTTTCCGTTTATTCATAAATGTATATTATAAATTATATGAGAGACGGAGGCTTAAGATGCGAAATTATTCCATACAATGAATAGCCGGATTGTTGAAAACAAAGATAAGGAATAAAATATGTATCTCGTGTTTGGGGAAGAGACAGCTGGGACACGAGGGGTAATTACCACCAGTGTTGATTATGATACGAAAAGCAAATAGAATTACCTTATGTATGAGCCTCTGCTGCAGAAAATTGAACCGATAACACTCGTTGTGAATGTGTTGGCTGAATCAAAAGAGAGAAAATGGGTTTCCTGGTCTTACATAAAGGTTCCACGGGTATATATTGATACGTGTAGATAGCAGAAAGGAGGTGTTTGTGGCTGACAGAGGAGTTTAAGTTGGCCGTCAAACATAGCTGATGACTGATATCACAGCTGATTGATGATGTTACAGCTGATTGATGATGTTACAGCTGATTACAGATATAGCAGCTGATGACTGATGTCACAGATGATGACATATGTCACAGCTGACAAATGTCACAGCTGAAACGACTTATTGTTTGTACCAGAAAATGGTCCTCGTGTAAACGCTGTAGATAAGACACATATGCAGCACTTTGGTACCTTTGTTAATTAAACGTTTCACCTGCTCAGCTGGCTTCTTCAGTCGAAATAGAGAGGAAACAGAAGAATACGTGGAGATGTAGACATTAGGTGATCAGTCTCTCGGTCTGGAGAAGTAAGTATGAGGTGGTCAGTCCCTCAGTCTGGAGAAGTTTGAGGTGGTCAGTCTCTTAGTCTTGGAGAAGTTTGAGGTGGTCAGTCCCTTAGTCTTGGAGAAGTTTGAGGTGGTCAGTCCCTTAGTCTTGGAGAAGTTTGAGGTGGTCAGTCTCTCAGTCTTGGTGTGTGTGCTCCAGAATGTCGACGAAAGTGAAGTTCAACCACAAATATAATGAAATCAACGCTGGGTTCAGTCAACCAAACAACACTTGCAAATCTTAGTCAGATTCTTCTTCTCTGAACCGACAGTTCCCTGGCTCGATTACCAGGCGAGGAGAGACGAGTTTACTAACATCTGCTGCCCAGGTTTACCTAGCAGTTAATAGGTACCGTATTTTTCAGCATATAAGGCGCAGTACCATATGGAACATACAAAACGATATTTCCGTTATAACGTAACAACTGCTAAAGCCTGCATACCCTTGACCCTGACCTTGAGCATATAAGGCGCAGGCTGATTTTCAGACATTTTCTGAAAAAAGTGCGCCTTATACGTCGGAAAATACGTTAGTTGTTATTATTCAGTTATTATTGAACGCATAATACGTAATGTTAGCGTGGCATAGCTGGGAGTCAGGCTTTGAATGTTGTTTTTCTTCTGGGAAGCACTAAAATTGTATGGGTCGAATACAGCTTAAGGAAAGGGAAGCATTTAGGTTCGATCCAAGAAATAGGAGGAAGGATAAACCCAGGCCCTTGGATCAAGAGCCCCTAAATGAATGGAGGTTGAGATAAAAACTAAGCTTGTAAGAATGAACAGTGTGAGGAAATAGGAACAGGAGAACACCTCACTAATGAGAAAACAAGAACAGGAGAACACCTCACTAATGAGAAAACAAGAACAGGAGAACACCTCACCATTGAGAAAACAAGAACAGGAGAACACCTCACCATTGAGAAAACAAGAACAGGAGAACACCTCACCAATGAGGAACAAGAACAGGAGAACACCTCACCAATGAGGAACAAGAACAGGAGAACACCTCACCAATGAGGAACAAGAACAGGAGAACACCTTACCAATGAGAAACAGGAACAGGAGAACACCTCACCAATGAGGAACAAGAACAGGAAAACACCTCACAATGGAGAAAATAGGAACAGGAGAACACCTCTCCATTTAGAAAACAGGAACAGGAGAACACCTCACCAATGAATAAACAAAAACAGGAGAACACTTCAGGAAGAGTCAAAAGCATTTCTCCTTCCACTTCAACTGGACACCAGACATCAATATAAGTAACACACACACTGACATATCTCTAAGACATTCCCATCTGAGTGCAAATAAGACACTGTGTACGAGATATATATTATTTTAATGAAACATTTCGCCCACCAGGGATTTTGCCAGTTCATCTATGAATTGATGAAGCCCCCTGGTGAGCGAAACGTCTTCATAAATAAAATGTAATAACCCTTATATTTAGCCTGATTTACATACTAGATGAATAAAACACGTAGCACTTGGGTATCTTTGTTGCGGAGACGTTTCGCCCACCAGTGGGTAAATCAACCCGGTACAAAGAATAATCCTGGAGACGGTGGAAAACTTGGAGAAGTATCAGCCGCTCGACCTTAAAAGTATTTTGCACATGACTTATAAACCTACCTGTCGCTTTTGTAAACTATATTTGCATATACTGTTGGTATATTCTACCTCTATTGCCTTAATAAGTTTGTAGGTGGCGTTGCCGACCTAAGAAACTCATGATTGGGAAGTGACTTACGAAGGAAGTGACTTACGAAGGAAGTGACTTACGAAGGAAGTGACTTACGAAGGAAGTGACTTACGAAGGAAGTGACTTACGAAGGAAGTGACTTACGAAGGAAGTGACTTACGAAGGAAGTGACTTACGAAGGAAGTGACTTACGAAGGAAGTGACTTACGAAGGAAGTAACTTACGAAGGAAGTAACTTCCCGTCAAGACAGTCCTGGCAGGTCGTGAGGGAAGAAAGGGTCCTGAAGAGCACAGCTACGCTAGGTTAATGCTGATATAACCCTCAGTTCCATAACAATTATCATCATCCATAACAATTAGCATCTGTATGGAGGAGGTGAGGGTTCCAGCGCATCACAAGACTCATTGCAGTCAGAAACAAACGTCTTTTTTTTTTTTACCGCGGAATTTGTTTTTATAACAGAATGTTATGTTGAATGTTAGTGTAGGATTGTTGATCTCTGCCACAGCAGATGAATGTCTTCAGTCACAGCAAATAAGTGTCCTCTACCACAGCAAATAATTATCCTCGGTCATAACAAATAACTGTTCTCGGTCATAACAAATAGTGTTCTTAGTCAGAGCAAATAAATGTTTCTTAGTCATAACAAATAACTATCCTCTGTCACAGCAGATAATTTTCCTTTATCACAGAAATGGTAAGATTATTTAAATGATATACATTGTGTTTTAAGATGAAGAAAGGGGGAAATTCTCCATAACGGAAGAGGTAGAGTCACCTTTGTTTATATTCAGTAAAACTGTCCTAATTTGAAATCTACGAAATGATAGAGAAGAGAGAGAGAGAGGAGAGAGAGAGAGAGAGAGAGAGAGAGAGAGAGAGAGAGAGAGAGATCCTGGTTTATCTCATCCACTCATTACCAGTTCAGATCATGCGAAATCGGCCATTAACAGAGGCTCTTAACGACCATAACACAAGATTGCTGACCTAACTTCCAGTGCTTAACGGGGGCCGCTGAGCGTATGTTGGCTGGTGTGGAGGTGACCCCTTGATTGTGGTGACGTCCCTCCCTGGTGTTAGTGACCCCTGGTGTAGGTGGCCGCTGAGAGAACTGGTGAGAAGCTTTCGGTAAATATCTGTTGTGTCCATCTTGGAGTTTCTCTCCGCGGCTACGACACCGGGGAGTGATCCGGTGCTTTCAAAATGGGGCGAAAAATCTACCATCACATCTCATATAGGCTCATGTATCCTCACATATCTCGTATATTCTCATATATCTCATACATACTCATGTATCCTCATATATTCTCATACATTGCACTGTCCACCAGATCTCATTCATCACATTATTCACCAGACCTCATTTATCACCCCGTTTATCAGCCCTCCTCACCGCTCACCAGACCTTCGCATCCACAACACGAGACATGACACGTGTCTTGGGTAGACAAGATCTGAGACAACAAGGTAAATGTACCGGGATGAGAAGCGATCAAGAGGTCTTCAGTGGACTCTATCGTAAGATTGCACTGGACTCTCAACTCATCCTCATCGTTCCAGGCATCACTAATGCCCTCACAGTCATCACCACAAATAGCATCCCAACTCTCAGTTACCATCTGGGTGTAAATCGTCATTTTCTCTGCCTGCATTATTCCAGCCATCAACATCATTACTAATATTATATGGAATGCTATAAAACACGAACTCTTACGTAATACTCACCAACACCATCTTATTTTCACCATTAATACTGCTCTAGCTATCACCCACCTCTATCTACATTATCAGTAATATCAAACTTTCTATGAACACCATCATATCACAATAACAACAGCCACCATCTCCAACACCCTCACAATAACAATCACCACTATCACCAACACCATCACCCTCACAAAAACAACCACCACCATCACCAACACCTCCATCCTTCACAATATCAACCACCATCTCCAACACCCTTGCAATAAACACCAACAGTCTCCATCATTAACACACCTCATTCTCCTGGCTCCTTTTCATTTAAACATTCATTGTCTCACGTAATTTCCTCTCGCTTATCCTCTCTATTCCTCATTGTAAACTTACCCTATCCATTTCTCATTCATCACTATCTCTCATTCACCACTTATCAAAATTAGTTTAAAACTTACCATTTATATGTCCTTAATTTTTCCAGGCAGTCTGGAACTCTAATATTGCACAGCAATTGACATAGACACCACACAGAGTCCATAAAATAAAACAATATATACGTGGCCAATCTCACTCGTTCAGCGACACCGGATCCAATCCCATAAAAGAGGCTGACTTGATCCTCTCGAGCTATAAAAAAGGTCACAATTTCTCTTCACTTATACTGACACCTTCTAACAATTGGAAACAAAATAACTAAGCCTTTGGAAGAATAAAATCGCAATTCCTCTGCTGGAACAATTCACAACAATCCCACAATCTAGAGAAGATGTGTGTAGAGAACGTTTCGATCCAATATCACTAGCGACTTTATAAATGGTCCTGGAGAGACAGAAACATCGTGAACAGTGTCTCTCCCATTAATTCTTCACTTGACCTGTCTCCTCCTTGTCTTCCCATGTTATCTCTTACTTGAGTATCTTCCAGGACTGAGAAAAACGTCGCCTAAAACCTTTCTCTCCAAAGAGTGAGCTAGTTGTTCCCTCCTCCAGAGCTCTGTAGCGATTATTCTCCGCGCTTATAACAGACGCTTTCTCATCAAAGCGACTCTGTACCTTTCTAAACGCACAGAGTTGAGATTACAGTTTCAACACCCGGAACAGAGAGGATTTTTTTTTTTCCTCTCGTGATATTTGCCATACTTTACGATGATATTGTGCGCCGTCTGAATACTGAAGAGTTTAACATCACTACACAGATTGATGTTGACGGAGGAGAAGCTCGGAGATGCCAGGGTGAGTTTCAATTAAGCGTCTGTCAATTGAAGCATGTTTGCACTACATATGAAATGAGACAGAATTTTCAGGTAATTATTTGATTTCTTCTTTGATTCCTCTTGATCTTATATAGCTAGCACCACGTATTATATATATATATATATATATATATATATATATATATATATGTCGTGCCGATTAGGTAAAACTGGCGATTTTGGCTTAAATAGCAATGCTCTTCTTGCCATATAAGACAAGCGAAAATTTGTGTATGCAATAATTTTTCAAAAATAATTCTGAACCTAACGAAAAAAATATATTTCATTGTGTTTGTTTATTATTAAATTATTGTAAACGTATCTAAAATATATTTAGTTGGATTAGGCTATATTAAATTGCGCTTCTTATAATAAGGCCAGGGAAGTTTTCTAAGGTTCTTTTGGTACAAAATTATTAATTTTCACATGAACATAAATGAAAATATATATCTTACATATATATATATATATAGAATAATTTTACGACCGGTATTTCTGTGACTTGTCGCATCAACCTCCACCTATGTAAATCAACTGCCTCCTCCCACACGTTACAACTTTCTTGATACATACATTCTCATGCCCCTTTAAAGCCATGAATGCATAAATATAAAAGGAACTTGGAGGGGTGTTATAAACAGCTTAAGATCAAGTCCCTGGAGAGATACAGAGTACAGACACCCGGCCAGCGGGATGTAAAAGCGGCCTGGAACACTGACAACTACGCAGGAGATTTATTCTTAGTTGGATTACGTTTCTGCGTCGTTATTATAAACGTCGTTAATATAAAGTGATCTACACTGCTTTTGTGTCGTATTGTGCGGCGTAAAATGCCGAAGCCTGAGTTTGGAGATAGTTCTCTGAAGGTTACCTGAAGACGATTAAGAAAGGTCACTGCCCAGACCAGGTGTACTTACAGCGCTGAAGAGATTACGACCCGTACATGAAAGATGTTTCTCACTCTGCTGAAGAGGAAAGAGCTCTTGAAGACAACCTGTTTCATACGACGATAACGAACACTACACTCTTACAAGACATATTAATAGTAGTTGTTGTTGTTTTGTTGTGTGTGACAAGTCCACCTGGGTCATTCAGTGGCAAAAACTCGTTCGTTCGTCCGCTAATCGAGGCACTGTCTTTGACCAGCCAGACTGTTGGTGACAGCAGCAGCAACGAGAGTGACAACATTCTTACCATAGTAAAGGTAAGACTACTAATTCTACGAAGAATCTTAATAAGACTTTTGTCGAAATGGTTAGTTAATACTAGACGATCTTCAGAGAAGTTACACTCGTAATAAAATCTTTTGCCACCGCTAATAAATAAAAATTTAGAAAAAATCTCTAGAGATGCAATTTTTTTCGACTATTCGAATGAGTTCTAAAAAGCAAAGCAGTGAATCTCGTGTGACTGTAGAGCCGCAAGCAGTGTATCTCGCGTGACTGTAGAGCCGCAAGCAGTGAATCTCACGTTACTGTAGAGCCGCAAGCGGGAGAAACACTGACGGAAGGAGAGAAAGGGACGGAAGAATAAGGAAAAATTACGAAGGAACCAGCAAAAGGGACAAGGCAAGAAAAAAAGCGACAGAACAACAATAGAAAGTTGCAAAATAACAAGAAAAATAGTCTAGAAAACACAGGAATGCGACAGAAAAAAAACCTGCAGTTAAAAAAAAAAAACCAAGAGGAAAGGAAAACCGAATCACGAACAATAAAAAAAGATGTAAGATCAAGGAAAAAACCCACTTAAGAACACGCAAAACCGACCGAAAAAAAAAAAAGTTAGACAAAACTTGTTAAACCTACAAAAACAAATGAATTTTTATCCTGGATTTCAAACTGAATAATCTGCTCAATCGGAACACGATGAACACACAATATCTCGGCTAAATTGGAGTAAGGCGAATATTTGCGAGAGCGCAGTTAAGAACGAGTAGCTGTGGAATTTATCTGACTTTAAAGCAGACTCTTCTTATGACGCTGCTGGAGCAAATATCTGGATATTGTATATAACTGCTTAGGAGAAACGGCTGAAGGAGGATGATTTGTTTTCGGCTCTGGGTTAGGTGCGTGCTAGGGACGGGGGTGCAAATATATTGCATTTTTCGAGACGTATATTTTAGTTTTCTGGGCGTTAATTTAATAGATAGGTTACTGAATATATTTTCCATTTACTCATATATATATTAATATATATATATTAAATATATATATATATATATATAATATTGTAACCCATAGCCTCGGAGAAGTGGATAAAAAAGCTTCGAGGAAGAATATTTGGATTTCTTGCTGAAACCATCTGAATATTTCACTTCCCCTCCACCCAATCTTTTTATTTTTTTACCAATAGGTATATTTTATTACATAATATAGTGCACAAGATTCAAAAGATACATTGCTGGTAAAAATATGGCATATACAGTACATGAGGATTAAGGGACACATTTCAAGTGTATATTGCTACATGTTCATCTCAGATATATATGCTTAACAATTCGCATACAGATGAAATTATTTACAAACATTATCCCTCAGTCCACAGAAGGCTTCGAACCTGCGCACTTTGCAAAAATATTGTGCACTTTAATGCAGAGTGCACAGGTTCGAATTCTGGTGAAATCGAAAACAATGTGTAAAGCTGACAGAGAGTGAAGTAACCGCAAGTTCTCAGAGTATGAGAGACAGGAGCAGGGTAAAACATGATTAAGTAGCAGTAACAGAAACTTTAATGCAGAGTTACAGAGGCTGAAGTGATCTGTAGCACTGAGGAAGGATCCTTAAGTCAGCGGGAAGGAAAGATCCTTAATGCAGTGAGAAGAACCTCAAGACAAAGGGAAGAACCTGGAGGCAGAGTGAAGGAGCATTGGGGGCGGCATTAGTGCTTGTCTTAAAACACCCGTCGCATTGGTATCAGCCAGGTTTGATCGTAGGATGAAGAGCCCTTCGCCGGCGGGACAGTGGCTAGTGTAAACATTCACTGGGCAGCCGCAGTTAACCACTGGTAGCTCAGGTAACAATTAAGTGAAACGGTTGTTAAGCGTTAGCTAGTCTGATTCCGCCTGACTTGGACTACTAATGAATGGATCATGATGCTGCTGCTGGTGTGTGTGTGTGTGTGTGTGTGTGTGTGTGTGTGTGTGTACTCACCTATTTATGGTTGCAGGGGTCGAGACTTAACTCCTGGCCCCGCCTCTTCACTTCCCCTTAAAGCTATGTACGGATTCTGCCTCCACTACATCGCTCTCAGTTTATTCCACTTTCTGACAACTCTAGCGCTGAAGAAATATTTCCTAACATCCCGGTGACTCATCTGAGTTTTCAACTTCTACTTGTGTATGTGCATATGTATGTGTATGTGTATATGTATGTGTATGTATGTGAGTGTATGTATGTGTGTGTGTGAATGTCAAACGCCAATGAGTAACTTTTTCTTTGTCTCTATCTCTAAATCTTCTTTTGGTCTACTTTGATTTCTATTTTTCTATCTCTCACCTTCGTATCTTTCTCTTCCTCCGATAATTAATTAAATCCGTCTATCCAGCGTCTTTTTCTTTCAGGTACTCTAATTTTTTTCTCCTCTCTTAGTTTGTTAGTCTAAATTCTTTGTCCTCGCCATTTTTTTCCCGTTCACTTCGTCGGAGTGTAAATGTCTTCCTTTAGGGAGGTAAGAGCTTGCTACTGTAAAACAATCAGCTAAAGCAACAACACCAGCAGGTAAGCTGTTCTTGCTGGCTGGAAACCCGGTGTTTCGGTGCTATGTGTTGCCAGAAACTGGTGTTGGTGGAGAACTGCTCTCCACAGACAAGACTGTTGGTGTTGTTGGGGTTTATAGGGCCACTGACAGCATACGCCGTATTGAGCCCTCACAGACAACACTGTTGTTGTTGGGGTTTATAGGGCCACTGACAGCATACGCCGTATTGAGCCCTCACAGACAACACTGTTGTTGTTGGGGTTTATAGAGCCACTGACAGCATACGCCGTATTGAGCCCTCACAGACAACACTGTTGTTGTTGGGGTTTATAGGGCCACTGACAGCATACGCCGTATTGATCCCTCACAGACAACACTGTTGTTGGGGTTTATAGGGCCACTGACAGCATACGCCGTATTGAGCCCTCACAGACAGCACTGTTGTTGTTGGGGTTTATAGGGCCACTGACAGCATACGCCGTATCGAGCCTCCACAGATAGCACTGTACCATCACAGCTTGTATCACTCCTTCCACCTCGTGCAGTGGGAGGAGAGGGAATCTATAAGGAAGCTGCACGTACCCTGAACAACCGCTGTTCAAAAAACAGCAGTGAGATGGGTGTTAGGCAGCAGCCATCCAGGAAGCCATAATCGCCCAGTCGTATGTGAAACTGAAATCTACTAAATGATTTCCGCTCTGGCAGGATCCCTGGTGTTTTCTGTCGCATGGACGTAAGATGGCAAATTAATCTTTAAAACCTCCTTACATTTACACTTTCCTTTCCTGTTTATAGCTTTTATTCCTATTTTTTTTAATTTATTAGGCATGATCTGAAGACTATGAACATAACACTCGATATCTCCAATCGTCTCCTAATTTCTTAATTTCTCCCATCATTCACAACTGTTCTGTATCCCTTAGTGAAGAAAACACAACGTTTCGCTCTGTGTAGATTGCTTGATAAAGCGCTAAAAAGCGAAACGTTGTCCCAGCATGAGCTTGTTCAGCAACGTGCGTCATCATAATCGCTAAGATAAGATTTTGCTCGAATTTTTAACCCCGGAGGGTTAGCCACTCAGAATAACCCAAGAAAACTAGTGGTCCTCAAATCTTGTCTCCCACACCAGTCGACTAACACCCAGGTACCTTCTTACTTGCTAGGTGAAGTGGACAGCAGGTGTAAGAAAACACGCCCAATGTTTCTACCCTTGCCGGGGATCTAACTACGGACACTCAGCGTGTGAGGCGAGTGTGTTGCCTACCAGGCCAACACTAAATATTTGCTATCTCACAACAGTGAGCATCATGCACCCACACACTGCCATTTTTGAGGCCCTGCGTGCCCCTGTTGTCAACACACAACCAACTTCATCAGTAAACATGGATATTCTCCAACCGGTAACCACTTTTCTCGTGGAACCATTAATGGTGATATAAAGTGCTCTGGGGTAAAAATGTATTTTTCTTTATGGCGAAGCCAATTTGCTATATCATTGTCCTTTCTCTTTCTCTCTCTCTCTCTCTCTCTCTCTCTCTCTCTCTCTCTCTCTCTCTCTCTCTCACACCATCGGCATTACGTGTCTTAGATTTTATGTCATTGTCTTGATAGTTCAACTTCTATCATCCTGAATGAAGACAGAGACACAAGCTACCAAAGAAGCTTCTGCTAAGACAACATTTCGCCATGGTAGTATGTTGAGCGTCATAAAAGCTCTAGAGAGAGCAAAAGGTTGTCCTCCTCCCTTCCCCTCAAAAAAATTGTCTTTAACTTCCTACTTTTCGGCAGTACGATATGTTGCCCAAGTTCACGGGGAGGCGCTAAACCCCCAGGGGTTCTTGGGAAAGGGAGGCACTCAGGTTTAATCCGAGAAAAGATACCCCTCCATATTCCCCTTTTAATCAAGAGCCTTACACGGGCATCAAGGCCATAAAAGGATTTACATTAAACACTCGACAACTGGATTCCCTAAATCAGAATAACCCATAAAATAATCTCCGAAAAAAAAAAATACATTTCAAACTTCAATACAAAGAGCGATATTTTTTTTTTCAATACCCCCAAAAAGGTCAAGAGTTTGGTTCACGACCATGGTAGCTGAATCTCCGATGCTCTCCTCAGAGGACAGAAACCCAATATTTACTCTGCGAATACCGTCCAGGTCTTGTGCCTCAATAACTCCTGATATTGAAGATCCCGCCGCAGATTTCTGCATTCAGATACACGCCATAACGCCAAGTCCTCCGGGGGGAGGAAGGTCACACAACGAGGCTTTGTTTCAATTTTGGCCAATCTCAGCTCTTATGCGGTGAACCAGGGGCAAAGATGAGCGTCTTATTCTTAGTACCTGAAGGGTTTTTATTCTTAGAGAAAGGAGAGTCTTAGTGCAAGGAGTGTCTTATTCTTAGAGACAGAAGAGTGTTTTTATTAGAGACAGATTTGTTATGGTCTTATTTCTTAGATGGCTTGGGGTTAACTGATACTTTTAAATAAGAAAATTTCGTAAGGAAAGGTAAAATGAGAGAGAAGGGGAAAGATAAAGAGAGAGAGAGAGAGCATCAGGAAGAGAGGAAGATATGTAAAACTTAAAGATGAAGCATCAACTAACACTGATGAATCAATCAAGTATAATGAGGAGTGTGAGGCAGAGGGGCGAGAGGGACGCGACTGAAGGCCGTGTATTGACATTATCTCCGGCCATCATCGCGAAAATTAACTCCGAATATCCAGTTATTGGACGAAATCATTCCATTCAAGTTTTTTTTTTTTCGGTGATGGGGCGGGGAGGGTGGGGGCGGTGCTGGCATACAGTAATGGTACGTTTGGTATCCTGCACCGCTGAATGTTCGGTACAGAGACTGTAATCACCTAAGTGGGGGCAAATTTTGTATTGTGTTGTATTTTTTTCCAGAGTGAAGCTTTGTGCGCCCCCCACTTAAAGGCGTCTGTAAATTAGAGAAAATGAAATTTCGAGGTATTTCTCGGCTCAACATTCTTAAATGTTAGGAAAGAGAAGAAAATTTGTCTTTCTAGGAGGGGGGGGGGGACACGAATACGGGAAGGAATGTGTAAAAGAGGAGTTAGGAAGGGTAAAGAGAAGGGGGGAGAGAGGAAGAAAGATAAGCGGAAGAGGAAAGATAATAGAAAATAATAGGGATGGAAGGGGAGAAAATATTGTAAAGAGAGAGAGAGAGAGAGAGAGAGAGAGAGAGAGAGAGAGAGAGAGAGAGAGAGAGAGAGAGAGAGAGAGAGAGAGTGTATCGTGAAGCAGTAGTAGTAAATCCCAAGCAAGTAGTTATAGATTTATATTGCCCTGATTGGCCTTACGTATTTCCTAGTTTTCTAGACGAGGACTAGACGAGGACTGCAAACATTTACCTAACTTCAATTCCCGACGATGTTTGTATAAGGCTACCTACCTAGAGGGTGTTCTGGGGGTCAACGCCCCCGCAACCCGATCCTTGACCAGACCTCCCGGTGAATCAGGGCCTGATCAACCCGGCTGTTACTGCTGGCCGCACGTAGTTCAACATACGAATCACAGCCCGGCTGAATGTGTATTGACTTTTGGTATCTGTCCAGCTCCCTCTTGAAGGCAGCCAGAGGTCCATGGGTAATTTCCCTTATGCCTAGTGAGAGGCTGTTGAATAGTCTTGGACCCCGGACACTTACTGTGTTTTCTCTTAGTGTACCAATGACTACCCTACTTTTCATTGGGGTATGTTGCACCGTCTGCTCAGTCTTTTGGTATCGTAGGGAGTGATTCCTGAAGACAAAGTGCTAAGAACATCGTAGATTCAACACCTAAGAAACACGCAACTATGAAATACAAAGGACTCTCTTGCAACAACGAAGCCAACAACACAACACATGCATTGTGTGTCAGTAACATCCAAGTGGCAAGTGCAACATTTGCATCCATCAAAGGACTTACTAGAAAATGGTCCACAACACAACAAAAACCTGTATCAATTACCAGACACAAGCTGTTCGCAAGAACAATGGAAATAAGTCACTCTGTCTGACTTTTTTTGGTTATCCTGGGTTTGCTACACATATGCTGCTATGTATGATAATCTATGTAACTGTATTTGTGTATACCTGAATAAACTTACTTACTAAGGAATCTGCGTGTGAGGCTATGTTAATGGAGACAGAGCAATAGCTCATGTCCTCCCGATAGATGGCAAATCTCCAAGTGCCGATCTCTGAGTGAGTGGCAGAAGACGTGAAAGGGAATAAATTAGATGGCTACACCTGGTAGCTTGCAAAACTGCAGTTATTTCTCTGCTTGTTAGCAAGTACTTTGTGAAAGGCTGCAACAAGTGCGTCCACTCTGCTCCCCCAATCTCGTATATATATATATATATATATATATATATATATATATATATATATATATATATATATATATATATATATATATATATATATATATATATATTATTAAACACATCGGCCGATTCCCACCAAGGCAGGGTGGCCCGAAAAGAAAAACTTTCATCATCATTCACTCCATCACTGTCTTGCCAGAAGGGTGCTTTACACTACAGTTATAAAACTGCAACATTAACACCCATCCTTCAGAGTGCCGGCACTGTACTTCCCATCTCCAGAACTCAAGTCCGGCCTGCCGGTTTCCTGAATCCCCTTCATAAATGTTACTTTCCTCACACTCCAACAGCACGTCAAGTATTAAAAACCATGTGCCTCCATTCACTCCTATCAAATACGCTCACACATGCTTGCTGGAAGTCCAAGCCCCTCGCACACAAAACTTCCTTTACCCCTCCCTCCAACCTTTCCTAGGCCGACCCCTACCCCGCCTTCCCTCCACTACAGATTTATACACTCTCGAAGTCACTCTGTCTTGTTCCATTCTCTCTACATGTCCAAACCACCTCAACAACCCCTCCTCAGCTCTCTGGACAATCGTTTTGGTAATCCGCACCTCCTCCCAACTTCCAAACTCCGAATTCTCTGCATTATATTCACACCACACATTGACCTCAGACATGACATCTCCACTGCCTCCAGCCTTCTCCTCGTTGCAACATTCATCACCCATGCTTCACACCCATATAAGAGCGTTGGTATAACTATACTCTCATACATTCCCTCTTTACTTCCATGGACAAGGTTCTTTGTCTCCACAGACTCCGAAGTGCTCCACTCACCCTTTTCCCCATCAATTCTATGATTCACCTCATCCTTCATAGACCCATCCGCCGACATGTCCACTCCCAAATATCTGAATACATTCACCTCCTCCATACTCTCTCCCTCCAATCTGATATCCAATCTTTCGTCACCTATTCTTTTTGTTATCCTCATCACCTTACTCTTTCCTATATTCACTTTCAATTTTCTTCTTTTACACACCCTACCAAATTCATCCACCAACCTCTGCAGCTTCTCTTCAGAATCTCCCAAAGCACAGTGTCATCAGCAAAAGCAACTGTGACAACTCCCACTTTGTATTTGCTTCTTTATCTTTTAGCCCAACACCTCTTGCCAAGACCCTCGCATTCACTTCTCTTACAACCCCATCTATAAATATATTGAACAACCACGGTGACATCACACATCCTTGTCTAAGGCCCACTTTTACTGGGAAATAGTCCCCTTCCCTCCTACACACTCTAACCTGAGCCTCACTATCCTCATAAAAACTCTTCACTGCTTTCAGTAACCTTCCTCCTATTCCATACACCTGCAACATCTGCCACATTGCCCCCCTATCTACCCTATCATACGCCTTTTCCAAATCCATAAATGCCACAAAAACATCTTTACCCTTATCCAAATACTGTTCACCTATATGTTTCACTGTAAACACTTGGTCTACACACCCCCTACCTTTCCTAAAGCCCCCTTGTTCATCTGCTATCCTGCTTTCTGTTTTACTCTTAATTCTTTCAATAATAACTCTACCATACACTTTACCAGGTACACTCAACAGACTTATTCCCCTATATTTTTTGCACTCTCTTTTGTCCCCTTTGCCTTTATACAAAGGAACAATACACGCTCTCTGCCAATCCCTAGGTACCTTACCCTCTTCCATACATTTATTAAATAATAGCACCAACCACTCCAAAATTATATATATATATATATATATATATTCATTCACAACCATTTATTAAATTACCGCTTTTGCAAAAATATGCTGATGTTACAATTTTCCGACTGCACCATCCTCACTGCTCCTTCAGAGTGCAGGCACATCTCCTTCAGAGTGCAGGCACTGCTCCTTCAGAGTGCAGGCACTGCTCACCTCCAGGACTCAAGCCCGGCTAACTGATTATACAATATTATAAAAATGATAAAGATAGAAAAAAAAAAAAATTTGAGTTATTAAACAGCGGTCTGGATATTATCTCAGCTGTAAACACTGAAAAGGCATCGCTTGTGATAATAACAATCATAACAGTAAACATTAATAATTAAACACCAAAGAAAACGCCAAATATTATACAGATATATGTTAGAGATTCACACAAATGCTCTCCTTGCATGTGAGAGAACCATTGTTGTTTTTAAATTTGAGTAATTTGATTGACTGTGAGACACGTCAGCAGAAGCAACTCACGGCAGGACACCAGGGTAGTGTGACCTTGTAATAAGTTCAATAGGTAGTGTGACCTTGTAAAAAGTTCAACAGGTAGTGTGACCTTGTAATAAGTTCAACAGGTAGTGTGACCTTGTAATAAGTTCAACAGGTAGTGTGACCTTGTAATAAGTTCAACAGGTAGTGTGACCTTGTAATAAGTTTAACAGGTAGTGTGACCTTGTAATAAGTTCAACAGGTAGTGTGACCTTGTAATAAGTTCAACAGGTAGTGTGACCTTGTAATAAGTTCAACAGGTAGTGTGACCTTGTAATAAGTTCAACAGGTAGTGTGACCTTGTAATAAGTTCAACAGGTAGTGTGACCTTGTAATAAGTTCAACAGGTAGTGTGACCTTGTAATAAGTTCAACAGGTAGTGTGACCTTGTAATAAGTTCAACACTTTCGTAGTATTAGGTAACGGATTTAACAATTCTTGGGGTAAAGCAATGGGTTCAGCAATTTCGTGGTCTTTGGAAATGTGTTCATCAGTTTTGTAAACTTGGATAAAAAGTTTCATTAGTGACTATCAAAGCGCAACTCCTACCTTAACACACCTGGTAGATGCTCTTTATACACTCACGTATCTAATATATATATATATATATATATATATATATATATATATATATATATATAGCAGACACTTTGCATCTGATGATAGTGTACGAAGATACAGATACAAGTCGAAGAAAGGTCTATATAGAGTTTTATCAAGAAGTAAAATGGCAAAGTTCTACACACAGAGAAACACTGTCTCAGTAAATACTTGGTCTGCCATTTCATCAAGTTTGATAGTCGTGTGTCATACAGGTGAGCTGGGTCGAAACCACAACAAAACAGTGATACACAACGCTCACTCCTCACACACCTTGGGACTTTCACCACACGAGGGGAATAGTTTTATTTTATTTCAAAGTTTGTGGTGCAAAATAGGACAACCCTGATACAACCCTGACATATTCAACTGCACGAATTTATCAATTCGTAACTTAACTTTAACATATTTCGCTGTGAGTTGGATTTTAACGAGAAATAAATACTGCCTCTGTTTCAGCTTAAAAAAAAAAAAAAGGAGGGAGGAGGGGGCATAGTCTCGTTATAGACAGAATATTAAAATCTTTTCCATGAATTGGCACACGCAATTTAATAGAACGTCACTACCATGTTCCATCAATTTTTTTTTATATTTCCTCTTCAATTTCAATAACAGTATACGACACGCTCGAGTTTGTATATTGTCAAAAGGAGACAATACTCCAGCGGGTCAAATTAATTCAACAGCGGGTGAGACAGAGTTGTATGAATATGTCAGAGGCGCTCATTTGCGACACATTGTTATAATGATACAATGAATGAGCCAGCATCGGGAAGGGGGGGGAGGGGGGACTTGCTGGAACAAGCGGTGTTGATAAGACTGCTATTGATTCTCCGTAATTCCTGCTTTTTTAACTGAACCATCGTTGTGCGTTTCAATAACACGAGCACACGCATATACATAAACATACACACACACTGTGTGTATATGTGTGTGTGTGTGTGTGTGTCCATTTTCTTTCAATAAGATACGGCTTTATTGGACTACAAGGTCATTTGCCTTTTAACAGTGACTATGAGTTCAAACACTGAAGTAGGAAGTAGAGGTCAGATGACGGCGAGACAGACACGTTCAGTGCAAGTGACCACTGAAGTCTCTAGATTGCATGAAAAAAAATCTCACGTCTACACAAGTATTAAAACACTGACTTCTTGTGCTCTTTCGTCGTTTCAACAAATTCGACTTGGTATCTCTTTCAAATATTCTTTATTCTATGTAGGCTAAATTCTCCAGGTCACTTCCTGTTACCGTTTAGTGTCACCGTCATTCTTAGTTATCTAATAATTTCGGGTCTTTAACTACTTTAAACTCATTAATTATTTTAACCTAACACTGTAAATAAATTACGAGAACAGTGCTTATCGAAGATGAATCCCCGGTACAACCTTCACGTTAATGCCTCAAACCTTCCATCCTGCTTCATCTCACCTGTCTACGGTATATAAGCAACTTCTATTTGCCTTATATTGTATTTACTTCAAGATTGATGGACTGAACACATCGACTCCAGGCCGAGGGACTGATTACCTCAAACTCCTCCTTTTATTACTAATTTCTTCTTTGTATTGGACTGATGAAGCCACTGTGTGGCGAAACGTTTCCTCAATAAAGATACCCAAGTGTTGCATATGTGTCTATTTTAACAACTTGTCGGTTCTCTGAACCATTCATCTACATACAGATCTACAAAGTCGATTTCCGCTATGTAAACACAACACGGCGCTGACCCCCGCACCACAAAGTCGCACGTAAACAAAATATAAATAACAAAAAAAGGCACAATACCGTGACTGTAACAATACACAAATAACCCGCAATTGAAGGAGCTTACGACGGCGTTTCGGTCCAACTTAGACCATTTACAAAGTCCAAGTCGGACCGAAACGTCGTCGTAAGCTCCTTTCTTCAATTGCGGGTTATTTGTATACAAAATATAACATTGTGGTGGCAGGACTACACGAGTCCTTCACTTCTTCCTGCTAACCATGGTGAAGACTCTGGCCAGAACCCGTCCTGGCAATCCTACTTGAACTTAAGAACATAAGAACATAAGAAAGAAGGAACACTGCAGCAGGCCTACTGGCCCATGCGAGGCAGGTCCAAATCTCCAACGGCTTAAGCCCCGACCCAGCCAGGTCAGGTTACATTCACTTAAGGAGGGAACACTGCATCTGACCTAGCACAGGCTAGTCAGGACCAACTCACACCCAACCGCACCCACTCATATAATTGTCTAGTTGACCACCTGGTCAGCCGACCACCTGGTCAGGTCACTTCCACTTAAGGAATTAGTACAGCTACTGACCTGGTAATACAAGCTAGTCAGGTCCAAATTCACACCTATCCACACCCACCCATGTATTTATCTAACCTATTTTTAAAACTACACAACGTCTTAGCATCTATGACGGTACTCGGGAGTTTGTTCCACTCATCCACAACTCTATTACCAAACCAGTGCTTTCCTATATCCTTCCTGAATCTGAACTTTTCCAACTTGAAACCATTGCTGCGAGTCCTGTCTTGGCTGGATATTTTCAGCACGCTATTTACATCCCCTTTATTTATTCCTGTTTTCCATTTATACACCTCAATCATATCCCCCCTAATTCTACGCCTTTCTAGAGAGTGCAGATTCAGGGCCCTCAGTCTATCCTCATAGGGAAGATTTCTGATACATGGAATCAACTTTGTCATCCTCCTTTGTACGTTTTCCAGTGCATTTATATCCATTCTGTAATACGGTGACCAGAACTGTGCAGCATAATCTAAATGAGGCCTAACCAAAGATATATAGAGTTGTAGAACAACCTGAGGACTTCTATTATTTATACTTCTTGATATGAAGCCAAGGATTCTGTTAGCTTTATTGCGAACACTTATGCACTGTTGTCTTGGCTTCAGATTACTACTAACCAGAACTCCTAAATCCTTCTCGCAATCACAAGTAATAAGATCTACATTATTCAGCTTATATGTGGCATGGTTATTGTCCTGCCCAACATTTAGAACTTTGCATTTGTTTACATTAAACTGCATCTGCCACTTCTCCGACCACTGCATCAGTCTATTCAAATCATCCTGGAGTGCTCTAATGTCCTCATTTGAATGAATTGGACGACCTATTTTGGTGTCATCAGCAAATTTACTTATGTTACTATTTATTCCCTCATCTATGTCGTTTATGTAAATTGTAAACAACAGGGGGCCCAAAACTGACCCCTGTGGAACACCGCTTGAGACGCGCCCCCATTCTGATTTCTCTCCATTAATGCAAACTCTCTGCCGCCTATTTGTCAACCATGCCTCTACCCAGGAAAACATTTCTCCTGCTATTCCGTGTGCCTTAAGTTTCCTCAGTAGCCTCTGATGTGGAACTTTATCGAAAGCCTTACTGAAGTCCATATACACTATCATATTCATTACCATGATCTACCTCCTCAAACACCTTAGTGAAAAAAGTTAGTAAATTCGTAAGACAGGAACGCCCCTTAGTAAAACCGTGTTGAGATTCATTAATCAATTTATGCTTTTCAAGATGGCTACGAATTGCCTCGGCAATTATTGATTCCATAAATTTACCAATTATGGAGGTAAGGCTTATTGGTCTATAGTTCGAAGCTAAGGACCTGTCACCTGCCTTGTAAATAGGTATTACATTTGCCCTTTTCCACTTGTCTGGCACTATGCCAGTTTGTAGTGATATATTGAAAAGATTTGCCAAAGGTTTGCTAAGTTCCTCTTTACATTCCTTTAAAACTCTTGCAAACAGTTCATCAGGGCCTGGGGATTTGTTAGGTTTTAATTTCTCTATTTGTCTGAGGACCATGTCACTAGTTACCCCAATCGAGCATAGTCTATTATCTTCCAGTTCTACATAATTTATTATTTCTGGAATTCCGCTAGTATCTTCCTGAGTAAAAACTGAGAGGAAGTAAGTATTGAAAATTTCACACATATCCTTATCACTGTCCGTGATTTGTCCTGAGTTACTCTTAAGTGGGCCTATCTTGTCCCTAATCTTACTTCTGTATACCTGAAAGAACCCTTTTGGGTTAGTCTTCGAATCCCTTGCGACCTTAGCCTCATAATCCCTTTTGCTTTTCTTATTCCTTTTTTATTTCTCTCTTTAATTGAAAATATTGATTTCTTATCTGTCCACCCCCTCTTTTGATACGCCTATATATGCCTCTCTTTTGACCAATGAGATGTTTTAATCTATTGTTCATCCATTTAGGATCATTTTTGTTAGATCTAATTTCCCTACTTGGAACAAAGGTTGTCTGGGCAGCTAGAACTACGCTCTGAAAAACGTCATATTGGCAACCAAAACCACCTACCTGACCCATAGTCAGGTCATCCCAATTAGCCCACCTAGGTAATTTCTCAGCCCTATGAAGTTGGCAACGCAAAAGTCTGGAACAGAGACTTGATTGCAGTTACCTGGGTAATTCCATGATATATTAAAGCTAAGTGATTTGTGATCGCTTTCCCCAAGCTCTTCATTAACCTCAAGATTATTAATTAGTGATTCTTTGTTGGCAAGAACCAAATCAAGCAAGTTGCTACCTCTAGTTGGTTCTGTCACAAACTGTTTTAAAAACAATCCTGAACCGTATCAAAAAAGTCACTAGACTCGAGATTACCTGTCTCATTGTTCCAATCAATTTGTCTAAAGTTAAAATCTCCCATTAACACAACATTTTCATATCTAGACGCCTTATGAATTTCGTCCCATAGCAGCTTACTGCACTCCCTATCCAGACTTGGGGGCCTGTAAATCACACCCAAAATTAATTTTCACGACCCTCGAGAAACTGTAGCCAAACAGATTCTGTGTCCGCTGTTTCTAATCTTATATCATGTCTAACACAACAATTTAAATTATCTCTGACATACATCCCACTCCACCACCCTTCCTGTTGACCCTATCAGTGTGGAATAGTTTGTAACCCTGAATGTTGCACTCGGAAGGCATTTCTCTATCTTTCAGGTTGAACCAGGTCTCTGTTATAGCAATAATATCTATATTACCTGCACTTGCAAGTAATCTTAGCTCATCTATCTTATTTCTTAGACTCCTACTATTTGTATAGTAAACCTTAAGGGAGCTAGTCACTCGTTGCCCTCTACTATCTCTCTTTGTTTGTTGATCAATTGCTTTGCATTTACAAACTTTATTTTGAATATTGTTTTTTAAACATATCCCTGAGGTATCCTGGTAATATCTGCTGTTTCCAGGCCTAATACTACAGCCTGATTGTTTCCCACAAACACCCATACCTCTATAATCTATCAGTTTAAAGTCCTAGACAAGTCTCCAATGACCCCTCAATCGTATCGGCTAATGCAATCACTCCAGCCCCAGAGAGATGAACCCCATCCCTTGCATACATATCACGTTTGCCATAGAATTTGTCCCAGTTATCAATGAATGGAATTGCAAGTTCCTTGCAGTACCTGTCTAGCCAGCAATTTATACCAATTGCCCTAGACATCCATTCATTGCCCACTCCTTTCTAGGCAAAATGCTACATATGATTGGGATACCTCCCTTAGACCTAACGACTTCTATGGCTGACCTGTACTTATCTAGTAGCTCCTGTCTCCTGCCCTTCCCAATGTCATTTCCACCAGCACTAAGACAGATAATGGGCTTGTTCCCATTACCTGACATAATATTATCCAACCTGCTGACTATGTCACCAACACCAGCTCCTGGGAGGCACACCCTCTGTCTGACCTTCCTGTCTCTGTTACAAAAAGCACGGTCCATATATCTTACCTGAGAGTCTCCCACAATCAGAATATTCTTACCTTGATTAGCAGGGGAGTCAGTGGTACCTTTAACCTCACTGACCACTGAAGTACACTCGTCCTGGAGAACAGAGAATCGATTTCCTACCTTCACATCTTCTCTATTAACCTTCCTTATCTTCCTTCTTCCTGAATTGTGAACCACTTGCCACTTAAAGCGGCTGCCACTTTCACTGTTGGTAGCCATTTCCTCCTTACCAGCTCCAACCATCTCACACTCACTCCCACACCCACACCCATCTAGGCGAAGCTTCAGCCTCCTATTTTCCTCCTGAAGAAGTAGAACCTCCTTCTTCAACACTTCAACCTGAGATTCTAAAACACTGCAGCGAGCCATGTGCTCGGTATCACCCCACGCTAATTCCCAGACAGCTTAGGACAGGTATGACCACACGTGACCACTGACCTCAGCGTACTGACCTTATAGCAGATCCACTTAATATACTGTTTGTTAGGAAGCTTTACTGTATTGACATTTTTCCTACGTAAATTTTTACTCCATTTTGCTTTGCTCACCAGCTTTATCTGATTTTTTCCTTTTTTTTTTTTTACTCTGTGTGTTTTCCCTCTACTTCCTGTCGTCCTTGACTAATATATTTCATAATTCTTATTTATTCGAACTATTAAAATCAACATATTTCACCGAAAAACAAGTGTAAAAGTGTTGGTGTGTTGTTTTCTCGTAGTGAGTGGGAGGGGAGACTACGGCCACGTATAAAAGCGAAGCAACAAGTTGCAGAACGGTCTTTTACGAAGACAACGTTTCGCTCTGTAGCGCTTTGTTAGGTAATGATAAATATCTGCACGAAGCGAAACGCTTTTCCGCGTTGCCGTTTAGCATGCACCTGATGGAGCTCCTCAGCCTCTGTTTATCTCCTGTTACTGAGATGCATCACTCTTCCTTAACTCGTGTTTTTTACAAGATGATGTTATTTGCCTCTCGTTCCCTCCTCCGTTGCACTGTTTATCTCGTGTTTACTAGCCCATAGCAGAGAAATATCAACGCATATTTTACACATCAAAGCTACCAACTTTCTGTCTGCCACCGCACTCACGCAATTGACAAATATTGAGAAACGTGGACGTGTTTGCCAAGGATTTACTAGTTTATTGACACTTAATGCCATGTCCTAAAAGATTCTCTCAGCTTGTTGACGTCATGTGCGTGCATGTGTGTGTGTTCACCTAGTTGTGGTTGCAGGGGTAGAGTCATAGCTCCTGGTCCAGCCTCTTCGTGTGTGTGTGTAAGACAAAGTATCACTGAGTCATGTCGTAAGGTCTTTGCAGCTGGAATGAGCAAAGATGAGCCAAGAGTCCCTCGGGAAGAAAATGGTGTGACCTGACTTCCGCGAGACTTACACTGACTTGGGCACCAACTGCTTCGTTGGAAGTAAATTACACTTCATACAAAACGAAGTCCGAACTGTCACAATATAATTCGATTTTGCCATTATCAGATATGAACACAGGCTTTCTATTAAAGCAAATCTGCAGTGTGGTTACAGACGTGCGCGTGGCTGAACACAACCCTGCCCTCAAAAAAAAAAAAAAACATTGAATAGGGAATAGATTCCAAGAATTTAGCGATATTTTATTATTGTTCTCACAGGATGACATTCTTGAGCATGTGACTGAGTGATCATGAATGTTTTTAGAATTCAAAAATTATATATATATATATATATATATATATATATATATATATATATATATATATATATATATATACACTATATATATATATATAATGACGTGCCGAATAGGTAAAAGTAGTCATTTAGCAAGAACTCATTTAGAATTAAGTCTTTTCTAAATTTTTCTCTTACACGTTTAAAGATATATTTTTTAATTTATGTTAATGTAAAAAATTAATAATTTTGTACCAAAAGAGCCTTAGAAAAGTTACCTAACCTTATTATAACAAGCGCAGTTTAATTTAGCCTAATCCAACTAAATATATTTTAGATATGTTTACAGTAATTTAATAAATAAACACAATGAAATATATTTTTTTTTGTTAGGTTCAAAATAATTTTTGCTAAATTATTGCAAAATTTGTGTATGCAATAATTTCGCAAAATTATTGTAAACTTATCTAAAATATATTTAGATGGATTAGGCTAAATTAAATTGCACTTGTTATAATAAAGTTAGGTAAGTTTTCTAAGGTTCTTTTTTAACAAAATTATTAAATGAAAAAATATATCTTTAAACGTATAAGAGAAATTTTTAGAAAGGACCTAATTTTAAATGACATATATATATATATATATATATATATATATATATATATATATATATATATAATTTTTAAGTTATGAGGGCCAAAAGAGATTTCAAAGAACCCATAAGGCCGGGATATTCTTCTGGAAATCTATTGATGCTAAGCTTCATAGAAGCCAAACTCAGAGCATTTTTGAAGTTCTGAGTTTGAAGCCTCAGCACTTCTAGACACGAGGGAAGGCTTCTCCTCGTGGAGGTTATTGAACATCAGCCAACAAATGAAAAGATTACGTCCAGGAATGGGGACACTCGCAGATAATTTCCAAGACGATGGCCTGAGATAATGTCGATGTGTGGCCCTCATCTGCACCCTCTCGCTCCTTCACACATTCTTTACTGATCTCATTTCCTTCACCAGTGTAAATTACCTGGTCTTCCCTCTCTTCTCACTGTCTTCTCTCTCTCTCTCTCTTCTTCTCCTCTCCTCTCTCCTCTCCTCTCTCTCCCTCTCCTCTCTTCTCCTCTCTCTACTCCCTCTCCTCTCCCTTTTTCTCCCTCTCTCTCTCCCCATCTCCCCTCTCTCTCTCCTCTCTCCCTCTCTCTCCCTCTCTCTCCCCTCTCTCTCTCCTCTCTCTCCCCCTCTCTCTCTCCCCTCTCTCTCTCCTCTCTCCCTCCTCTCTCTCTCCCTCTCTCTCTCTCCTCTCTCTCCTCTCTCCTCATCTCTCTCTCCTCTCTCTCTCTCTCTCTCTCCTCTCTCTCTCTCTCTCCCCTCTCTCTCCCCCTCTCTCTCCCCTCTCTCCCCTCTCTCTCTCCCCTCTCTCTCCCCTCTCTCTCCTCTCTCCCCTCTCTCTCCCCCCTCTCTCTCTCCCCCTCTCTCCCTCCTCTCTCTCTCCTCTCTCTCTCTCTCTCTCTCCCCTCTCTCTCTCCCTCTCTCTCCCCCTCTCTCCCTCCCTCTCCTCTCTCCTCTCTCTCCTCTCTCTCCCTCTCTCTCTCTCTCCCTCTCTCTCCCCTCTCTCTCTCTCCCTCTCTCTCTCCCCCTCTCTCCCCTCTCTCTCTTTTTTTATCTATTTTACGTTTTCTGCCACTCAGCTTTTTTTTCTCCCTCTATCGAAAAATTCTGAAAATATGTGTAGTCTCACAAGTTATCGGTCACAACAAGCCGGCAAAAGCTAATGGAAAGTTACACCAGATGCGCATGCGCGAACCCTGCGGGTCTCACGGTCTGGCAGTGTTATGAATTATGATGGAATCAATACTGATCGGTCAGGTAACAGTCTGATTGCTCAGAGACCGGGACCGGGATAAGCGGACGGAGGTTCGATCTTTCACCACTCCTTGCAAGACTCCTTACAAGAATGTGGCAGCGGATTTTTGGCTGTATTTGGAAACTTTTCCTCCTCCTCCTAATCCTTCTCCTCCTTCTTCTTCTTCTTCTTCTCCTCCTCCTCCTCCCCTCACACTCAACCATTCCCACTCATACATCTACCTTATCGTTCTCATTAACTATTTATCTTCAGCAATGCCTGATGATGACTTATAAACAATAGACTTTTTTCATTTCGTAGGGATTATTCGAACAAGAGTTCACCCCTGTTCATCATAGTGAACAAAAGAGGATGTTCTAGTAGTGGGCTTTATCATACAATAATTAAATAAGTTTAAAGTCTAATCAAATTGCCTAACTCTGCAATATTATAAATTTTACCATCAATAATAATACAGTTAACAGTATCCTACATAAACCTAAATGCTAAGCGCTTCCTATGATGATGATAATAATAATAATAATAATAGACCCTTTAACAATAGTATCAACGCCTTGTATTAAGACATCTACTCTCAACATCTGGAGAAGACCCGTATGTCCTCGGATGACGGATACAACACCTAGCTTGGCTGGGTGCGTCATTCTTGAGGATTGTGTGGGTCCCTTGAACTAGAGCGTCATATGTTTTCGTTCACCATGAGGCGGGCCAAAGCAGCATGGGTTCGACTCCTTGGCTAGTCGCAGTGTTGTTATTGATATATAAGGTTCTAAGCGAGGAAAGTTAGCGTGTATGTACGTGTGTAGGTTGTATGTATACGAGTTCTTCCTTAAGTGCGCTTGTGTTGACATACACTTGTGCTTGGGCATACGCTCGTGTGGATTTCACACGCGTGCGCCTGTGTGTATGCGCTGGCGTGGCACTCCTCCACCCCCCTCCCTCCTCCCCACTCAGCGTAAAACCAGCAGTAATATGCAAAC
Organism: Cherax destructor; assembly: GCA_009830355.1. Lineage (NCBI taxonomy): Eukaryota > Metazoa > Arthropoda > Malacostraca > Decapoda > Parastacidae > Cherax > Cherax destructor. Next base: position 51,813 of record WNWK01008887.1, on the reverse strand, counting down.
ACGTGTGGCAATCCCTCGCAACGCTGCACTTCATGATGCAATATAATTCAACAACAGTCAATGAGCAGCAGCGATGAAATGTACTGCTGATAGCTGCGGCAAACTGCTCGTAAAGGCTTTGGAAAACGTCAGCGAACGCGTGGGATCTGACTGAAATACGCGGAGACCAGTGCGCAAATGCGGGAGACCCATTTGCATTAATATCACGCGGAGCAAAAAAAAAAAAGCAACAAAAATATGTTGCAGAGATTTATTGCATATCATTGACACTTTTTTTGTGTTAAGTCATTACGTTACGCTGGGATGTGCTGAGTGTTTGTGCATGAATAATGTGTCGTTTTCAGAGGCTATTTTGCGTTACGAGAGAGAGAGAGAGAGAGAGAGAGAGAGAGAGAGAGAGAGAGAGAGAGACACACACACACAATAAAAGTTACTTCTCCACTAAGATAATCTTCGCGGAAAACGAAGAGCAGATATATTATGGTGGCGTGGATGCAGGCGGACGAAGACATGAAGAATATCTTTCCAGATGGCACAAAATAGAGGTGGGTGACGCAGGAGACGACAATTTAGCGTCGTCGTGGCTCGTCTGTCGGGAACAATATACCACCTGGCGTGACAACCCTGGCGGAATGGCAGGAAGAGGAGAGGAGGAAGAGGAGGAGGAGAAGGAAGAAGAAGAACAGAGCTTAAGTCAACTCTTCCTATCCTCTGTCACTGTCTTCCATATATCTAGCTGTTCTGCCTAAGCACTCTCCTGTCTGGTCACACTCCAATCTGGACACATCCTGTCTGGTCACATCATCCTGTCTGGTCACACTCCCGTGTGGCCACACTCCTATCTAGACACACCATCCTATCTGAGCACACCCCTGTCTGGCCGCACTTCTATTTAGACACACCATCCTGTCTTTGCTCACACTTTTCTGGCCCCACTCATACCTCAGAAACACTTCATGTGCCATTACTTTATTGTCTCCCAAATATTTTCTTGGACACACATTCAGCAACTCTCTTATATTAAGGTGAACGTTGTTAACTGCCTCCTCAAAATACAGTCACATTGACACCCCGTAAAACCTGTGACCTCTGACTCAGAATGTAACTGGCCAATTACAGGTGTTCCTTACCTCAACACGTGAGAGTCTTCTACAGCAAGGAACAGCAGATGTTTTTTTACGATGGTAAGCGAGTGTATTCTACAGAGATGTGCGAATGATCTCTCTCTCTCTCTCTCTCTCTCTCTCTCTCTCTCTCTCTCTCTCTCTCTCCCCTACCATAGATGTCTTTTTCGCTAATTCTTCGTCCCTTCAGGAGAAAATTGATGCTGGTGAAGGACTTTGGATCCAAGAAACAGAGCTACCCTCCACCCTCCTTGGATCAAACCTGATTACCTCCCATTCTCAAGACTCTATATGACCCCTACGGATTTAGCTCTTCCTCACGAATATAATAAGAATAATAAGAATGGAATAAAAGCTCTCGCTTCACACGCTAAGTGTCCGGGTTCGATTCCCGGTAAGGGTGGAAACACTGGGCGTGTTTCCTTACACTGGTTATCTATGTTCACCCATCAGTAAAATGGGTACCAGGGTGTTAGTTCACTGGAGTGGGTCGCATCCTGGGACAAAACTGACCTAATTTGCCCGAAATGCTCTGCATAACAAGCGGCTTTCTATATAGTAGTATGTCATTGATGTCAGCTATGGTATGTATACCTTGTACATGTACTTGTAGTAAATAGAGAGATTATTATTAGATTATATTAGCTCCTGGATCATAGCTACTCTATCAACTCGTCTGCCGTCAACCTGCCTGGCGTCAACCTGCCTGGCGTCAACCTGCCTGGCGTCAACCTGCCTGCCGTCAACCTGCCTGCCGTCAACCTGCCTGCCGTCAACCTGCCTGCCGTCAACCTGCCTGCCGTCAACCTGCCTGGCGTCAACCTGCCTGCCGTCAACCTGCCTGCCGTCAACCTGCCTGCCGTCAACCTGCCTGCCGTCAACCTGCCTGCAGAGTTCGACCAGATAAACCCGGAGACCGCTGTAATCTAGTGAAATTTGCGCAGGATTGAATGCTTCTTTGCCCAGCTTAGATTCCACCGCCAAGTTATGGATTTGGAACACACTGGGGAATCCAATCCCATCAAGGATTTTCACCGCCTGGCCTATTTATTATCCGCTGTGTGGGATCGAGTAGGCCTCTGGTCAGAAACAAGTCAGGTCTGGAGGGAGGGTATTTCACCCCCGTGAGGGAGAGGGTGTGCTCTTGGTCCGAGGAACTAGAACTGGTCTACCCTTTCACAGGTCAGACCCGACTTCCCTCCCGTTTCCTAGGTGATATATGACTCCCCTACGGTTTTAGCGCTTCATATAAAAAATTAAAATAAGAATAATAAAGGATTAAAAATAAAACTAATATAAAATAATAATAACCTTAATATAAAATAATAATAATCAAAATCATTATATGAAATATTTATCATAATAATAACTACAGAAAGTTAAAATAATCTATTAATTTCATGCAATAGTTATCAAGTTCTCTAAAAAAAAAAACAGAGTAAACCGTGTCTCGTACATCCCAGTAGGACTCGCTGGCCCTGGGTTCAATCCCCACCCGTTCCGTGTAGATATCCTATAAGGAAGTTATATGTCATATATTAAAATTAATTATAGTATAGAAAAGCAGAATATACTACGTCTTGTATAAAGCATAGCCCCAGGCAGAGGTCTGCGCCTCGGTCAGACCCCTAACACATTTCGTCCAATAGGAAGGATGCTTGGCGGTCGAAACATCTAATACAATAACTTAAGTGCGGCATACGTGTATTCATACCCCTGCCTAATTTGGAATAATTTTCCTAATTGATGCTGAGAAAAGACGAACTGTAGCGCAAATGCATTCTTGGCCATAAATCGGAATTATCTCAGAGGGAAGTATGCAAATGGGCCGCCGAAATGACTGTCAATTAGCCATGAAATGTTGTATTTGGCCGTGAAATTCCTGGACATTTTCCAGGAACCTGGTGAAAATAAAAAGAAAGTTGTTTGAAATGTTGTTAATAGAATAATATATATATATATATATATATATATATATATATATATATATATATATATATATATATATATATATATATATATATATATATATATATATATAGTATGTGTGTGTGAGAGAGAAGATCCATTTTTCATCACAAAAATCTTTTGTAATGTAATTTTTTCAATATTTCTCATTTAGCATATTAATTCCCAGGTGAGAAATCTCACATCGGTGATGCCAAAATTAGCAGTCAAAACATCATCGCTATGATTATTATTATTATTATTATTATTAAATTCAAGGGGAAGCGCTAAACCCGTTAGGACTATAGAGGGTCTGAGTAATGAAAGGGACGGGGAGTAACGAGCTTTGATTCGAGGATTAGGGAGGGTGTCACCCATTCCCTGGATCAAGAGCCTTTCCCCAGCACCAAAACACTCCCCACCCAAGGGATCAAAACATCGCGTCTGCCTCACAATAACTCTTTCCCAGATTTATTTACATACCTGTACCAGCTGTTAACTCTAGCACAACTAGCCTCACAGCCTGGCTGTATAACTGAAGCTATAAAAAATCATGAAAGCTATAGCGGTATGATGAAAGCTATAATTCTATCTTTACAGCTCTATATCACGGAAGCTCTATATCAGAAGAGCTCTAACAATATTATTTCAGCTCTATGTATATAAGTACAGCTCTAACTATATCATGGGTCTACGTGGAGGGTGTTCCGGGGGTCAATGTCCCCGCGGCCCAGTCCTCGAATGGGCCTCCTAGTGGACCAATGTCTGATCAACCAGGCTATTACTGCAAACTGAACGCAATCCACCGTGCGAACCACAACTCGGCTGATCGTACACTGACTTTAGGCATATATCCACTTCCTTCTTGAAGACAGTCTTGGGCCTTGGACATTTATTGTTTTTTCTTAGTGTACTCATTGCTTTTCATTTGGGTTATGTTGCTCCGTCTGCCGAGTATTTTGCTTTCTTAGGGAGTGATTTATGTGTGCAGGTTTGGAACCAGTCCCTCTCAAATTTTCCAGGTGTAGATTATGTTGTATCTTTCTCGCCTGCGCTCCAGGGAGTACAGGTCAATGGACTTCAAACGTTCCCAATAATTTGACTGAACTAATACGTGCAGTGAAGGTTCTATGTACATTCTCTAGATCTGCAATTTCACCTGCTTTGAATGGGGGCTGTTAGTGCACAACAGTATTCCAGCCTAGAGAGAACAAGTGACTAGAAGAGGATCATCACTGGCTTGGCATCACTTGTTTTGATAATTCACATTATCCATCCTATCATTTTCTTCGCAGGTGTTATGAAGAGGCTGTTGTGATCCTTGGAGATGAGATCCTCTGACATTATAGAGAAAAAATTAACAAAGTAATCAAAGTTATAACTATCTAAAAAAGTTATAAAATAAAGGCTAGAATTTTCACTGCCTTCAATGACGCACAACTTTGATATTACATTCATCACCTTTAATCAGTACAAGGAAACTAGTATACTTCCCCCCTGACGTCAAACTTTAACGTCAGACTTCCTCCATTCTCTTTGACACCAAACTTCCTCCCATCTCTTTGGCGTCAAACTTCCACCTTTCTCTTTGGCGTCAAACTTCCACCTTTCTCTTTGGCGTCAAACTTCCACCTTTCTCTTTGGCGTCAAACTTCCACACTTCTCTTTGACGTCAAGCTTTCCACCTTTCTCTCTGACGTCAGATTTCCACCTTTCTCTCTGATGTCAGATTTCCACCTCTCTCTCTGACGTCAGATTTCCACCTCTCTCTCTGACATCAGATTTCCACCTCTCTCTCTGACGTCAGATTTCCACCTCTCTCTCTGACGTCAGATTTCCACCTCTCTCTCTGACGTCAGATTTCCACCTCTCTCTCTGACGTCAGATTTCCACCTCTCTCTCTGACGTCAGATTTCCACCTCTCTGACGTCAGATTTCCACCTCTCTGACGTCAGATTTCCACCTCTCTGACGTCAGATTTCCACCTCTCTGACGTCAGATTTCCACCTCTCTGACGTCAGATTTCCACCTCTCTGACGTCAGATTTCCACCTCTCTGACGTCAGATTTCCACCTCTCTGACGTCAGATTTCCACCTCTCTCTCTGACGTCAGATTTCCACCTCTCTCTCTCTGACGTCAGATTTCCACCTCTCTCTCTCTGACGTCAGATTTCCACTCTCTCTCTCTCTGACGTCAGATTTCCACCTCTCTCTCTCTGACGTCAGATTTCCACCTCTCTCTCTCTGACGTCAGATTTCCACCTCTCTCTCTGACGTCAGATTTCCACCTCTCTCTCTCTGACGTCAGATTTCCACCTCTCTCTGACGTCAGATTTCCACCTCTTCTCTCTGACGTCAGATTTCCACCTTCTCTCTGACGTCAGATTTCCACCTCTCTCTCTCTGACGTCAGATTTCCACCTCTCTCTCTGACGTCAGATTTCCACTCTCTCTCTGACGTCAGATTTCCACCTCTCTCTCTCTGACGTCAGATTTCCACCTCTCTCTCTCTGACGTCAGATTTCCACCTCTCTCTCTGACGTCAGATTTCCACCTCTCTCTCTGACGTCAGATTTCCACCTCTCTCTCTGACGTCAGATTTCCACCTCTCTCTCTGACGTCAGATTTCCACCTCTCTCTCTGACGTCAGATTTCCACCTCTCTCTCTGACGTCAGATTTCCACCTCTCTCTGACGTCAGATTTCCACCTCTCCTCTGACGTCAGATTTCCACTCTCTGACGTCATTCTCTGACGTCAGATTTCCACCTCTCTCTCTGACGTCAGATTTCCACCTCTCTCTGACGTCAGATTTCCACCCTCTCTCTGACGTCAGATTTCCACCTCTCTCTCTGACGTCAGATTTCCACTCTCTCTCTGACGTCAGATTTCCACCTCTCTCTCTGACGTCAGATTTCCACCTCTCTCTCTGACGTCAGATTTCCACCTCTCTCTCTGACGTCAGATTTCCACCTCTCTCTCTGACGTCAGATTTCCACCTCTCTCTCTGACGTCAGATTTCCACCTTTCTCTCTGACGTCAGATTTCCACCTTTCTCTCTGACGTCAGATTTCCACCTTTCTCTCTGACGTCAGATTTCCACCTTCTCTCTGACGTCAGATTTCCACCTCTCTCTGACGTCAGATTTCCACTCTTCTCTGACGTCAGATTTCCACCTTCTCTCTGACGTCAGATTTCACTTTCTCTGACGTCAGATTTCCACCTTTCTCGCTGACGTCAGATTTCCACCTTTCTCTCTGACGTCAGATTTCCACCTTTCTCTCTGACGTCAGACTTGCACTTTTCTCTTTGGTTCAAGAGTCTCACCTTTGTCTTTGATGTCAAATTTACATATATAATTTTGACGTTAGACCTTCACCTTTATCCTGATTCCTTCAGTAATTTCTCACTTAGCAACATCATCCCTTTAGTTAATTCTCACTTCATCTCCTAAGCCGATGCCTGAGGCATCTTGCCCGCTGAGTTAAAGGCACAGAGAGACAGAGAGAAGGAGAGGCAGGCACTCAAACAGACATCTAGAAAAACAGACAAAAACATAGACATAACACATAACGTAACACGTACATAACAAACACCCAGTTAAGACAGAAAGACAAGAACATGAAAGGCAGACAGACAGACAAAACAAACACATATAAACGCGAGTATATGATACAACTCAGCCCCAGTCTATGGACCAGTACGCTAAGTGATTTCAGGAACGTCAAGGAGGAAAATTTTGAATCAAACCTTGATCATTCACATATATTCAGGTCATTAACAAAAGCTGGATACAACTGCTGTACCCACGGATACGGACAACAGTCAACCTTGATCATTCACATATATTCAGGTCATTAACAAAAGCTGGACACAGCTGCTGTACCCACGGCCACAGACAACAATCACTCCACTCTCTTACATATAATAAATTCCCTGTCCTCTTTTGCAACCATAAATAAAAGTGTCGTGGAAGTAAAGAAAGAAAGAAAGAGACTCATCTTACACAAGACTACTCTCACTGTTACCATACCTCATCACTGCGGCATCTCAAGTGTTTGTTGACATTAATTTGTCGAGATTCGTGATGACTAAATCTCCATTTTAGCATTCATTGATGATGGGAAAATAACAATATCTGACTTTCTTTTTGTAATGTTATGTTTTTGAGACCCACTGTTTTTTTTTTTTTTTTAATAAATAAAGATTATTAACTTTTAGTAAAAAATACGGTTGCGGTTATCGTATTCGTTAACCGCAAAGGTTAACGAAAATAGGTGATAAATGAGAAATAAAGCACATTATTTACCGAATGAGTATTATTATTATTATATTCATGGAATAGCGCCAAACCCGTAGAGATCATACTGCTCCTGGGGAAATGGGAGGTAATCATCTTTGATCCGAAGAACAAAGTAGCTCCAAGTCCAAAGATCAAGAGCCCTTAACCCACATCAAGGCGCCTCCCTTGAGTGCTTAAGCACAACCAAGGGTTGGTGTTCCAACACTGAGGATCCCAGGAGAGGCTGGTGGTGCATGTCAAGTCATGTAAATGCCTGACTCTGCCCCTGGGGGAAGCCTCGCATGCATCTCTTGCCTAAGTTTTCATTAGCAGTCTCCCTCTTGTGTGGAGGACAATGAGATACGATTCTCTTGGAGACAATGAAGAGAGAAAGAGAGAGAGAGAGAGAATTTGTTTTATGTTTTCATATTTATCTTGTTTGGATTTATCTTGGTCTGTGTTGCTACCCTGTTCTCTGGGACTGTTTCTCTGTGGAAAGCTAAGCTAGGAGACTTACAAAACCGTAATAACATGATTCCAAACAAACCACTGTACGGGTGGGGTTAGAACCCATGGCGAGCGAGTCTTGAAACTCCAGGTCAGTGCGTAAGCCACTGGGCCAGCTGGCTACAGTAAGATTCATTAATCTAGGTGTATTTATACACATCATGTCCCCTCATAGCTGTCATGTCGGTTTTGAGGGGACATGAGGTGTATAAATATACCTAGTTGGAAGACACTTATTGTAGCCAGCTGGCCCAGTGGTTCACGCACTGGCCTGAAGTTTTACGACACACTTGTCATGGGTTTTAATCCCACCCATACCGTGTTTTTTTTGCAAAGTTAGGTGTTCTATTCTATATTAAATTTGCACAGTTTGAAGAAAAGGTAGTTACGAGTATGTTTCCGTATCATACTCCTTCATACAGCATTAGTTTCGCTGTGTGGAAATCTATGAGGCAGAGTTCGGAGACTTCAGTAGTGTGTACATGAATGGTTCAGAGAACCGACCAGTTGGTAAATTAGACACATGCAACACTTGGGTGTCTTTATTGAGGAAACGTTTCGCCAGTGGCGAAACGTTTCCTCAATAAAGATACCTTAATGTTGCATGTCTGTCTAATTTACCACTTCAGTAGAGTACTGAAATAGATTGAGATAGTGTGTACTCATCTTTTTGTACTCATCTATTTGTGGTTGCAGGGGTCGATTTACAGCTCCTGGCCCCGCCTCTTCGCTGGTCGCTAATAGGTCCACACTCTCCCTGCGCCAGGAGCTTTATCCTATCTGTGTGTGTGGAGGATGAGACGGGGCAGCTGGAAGGTATATATCGACGTTATCTCCGGCCATCTTCGCGGAAATTAACTCCTAGTGTCCCATTACTGGCCTTAATCTTTTCATTTGTTTGCCTAGGTGCAATAACCTTCACGTCGAGTCTTTCACTCGTGTTCAGAATGCCTGAACCTAAAACTGCGGACTCAGTAGATGCTGAAAATCGAGCTACGCTGAAACTCTTCCTCTCTCATAGGAATCCCCATAAAAAAATTTATCCACAAGTCTTGTGCGGATATTTTGACTTGATGTTCTGTATGGAGTTTCTATCTAGAGATTAGTAAAGTTTTTTTTGTTAATGCCTTAGCAAAATATAATTAAGTAGTGCGTATTTTATGTTAGTGCAAATTAAAAACAGTGTGGGGTTCCCAAAACAAGCAGGCCCCGGTTTACAGCGCTTCGCTGATACAGTGGTTGTCAGTTATGTGCATTCTGCCTTTATTCAGACTTTCTACAGTAAATATATTCACCTCTCACTATAAGCTAAGGACGATATATTTTAAGGCAGGCATTGTGTGTACTATTTATGCATTATTTTTGAGGTCTAGCTATATGGCTCACTTAATATATGATTGTGTAAACATGTTCTCAGGCTTTTATATGCATTTGAAAGTGAAAAAAAAAAGTCTATAATTCACTTTACAGCGATTTTCGCTTTACAGCTGTAGCCTGGAACCTAACCTGCTGTATAAGCGGGGCCTCCCTATTTGCACTATTGTTGAGGAGATTGAAGAATTTTGAGAAGTTGGGGCAGAATAAAATGACTAAAACGGTATATACTAAATCTGGAACTAGGGAAGAGGCGAAGTCGTCCCAGAAAGGGTTTGAGGGAGAGGATAAAGGAGGTTGTGTGTGCTGAGGACTTAAGTATCCATCAGCTTCTATAAGAAATAGATCAGAGTGGAGACAAGTGGTGTTTTATGATTTGACGTGCTGTTGGAGTGTGAGCACTGTAACAGTTACGAAGACATTCAGGGAAACCGGTTAGCCGGACTTGAGTCTTGGAGGTGGACGGTACAGCGCCTGAACAGTAATATCAGCACACTTCTGCCAGGAGAGCAACTGAATGAATAATGGTGAACGTGTTTTCATTTTTGGGTCACACTACCTGGAGACGGTCAGTCTTACATAAAGTATTTTTTATTCACAATTTACTAACTTGACCTATAAAGCAACGATTGTTTTAAATAAATTTAATATACATTTACTCTTCCAATTTACTCTTCCAATAAATAAATATATTCCTTTTTTTTTAATTTTACTAACGCAGTTTTAGATTGACCATCACAAACACTGGATATTAAGCTATGGCTCATTACCTCATTTGTTGTTATTAAGAACAGGTTTTTATGTCGGACATGTCAATTTAACGTTTAAATTGTTGAAATTTACAATTTGTAATGTAATGTACCTAGTGGGCTCGATCAATTTTTTTTTCTTTAGTTTTAGTGTCTTAAACATTATTACCACTGATTGTGTAGCTCCGGTATTACCACTAACTGCAACATCTCATTCAGACCACTATCTGCAACATCTCAGACCACTATCTGCAACACCTCATTCAGACCACTATCTGCAACGCCTCATTCAGACCACTATCTGCAACGCCTCATTCAGACCACTAACTGCAACACCTCATTCAGACCACTATCTGCAACACCTCATTCAGACCACTATCTGCAACACCTCATTCAGACCACTATCTGCAACACCTCATTCAGACCACTATCTGCAACACCTCATTCAGACCACTATCTGCAACACCTCATTCAGACCACTATCTGCAACACCTCATTCAGACCACTATCTGCAACACCTCATTCACACCATTAACTGCAACACCTCATTCACACCATTATCTGCAACACCTCATTCAGACCACTATCTGCAACACCTCATTCAGACCACTAACTGCAACACCTCATTCAGACCACTAACTGCAACACCTCATTCAGACCACTATCTGCAACACCTCATTCAGACCACTATCTGCAACACCTCATTCAGACCACTATCTGCAACACCTCATTCAGACCACTAACTGCAACACCTCATTCAGACCACTAACTGCAACACCTCATTCAGACCACTATCTGCAACACCTCATTCAGACCACTATCTGCAACACCTCATTCAGACCACTATCTGCAACACCTCATTCAGACCACTATCTGCAACACCTCATTCAGACCACTATCTGCAACACCTCATTCAGACCACTATCTGCAACACCTCATTCAGACCACTATCTGCAACATCTCATTCAGACCACTATCTGCAACATCTCATTCAGACCACTATCTGCAACACCTCATTCAGACCACTATCTGCAACACCTCATTCAGACCACTATCTGCAACACCTCATTCAGACCACTATCTGCAACACCTCAGTCAGACCACTATCTGCAACACCTCAGTCAGACCACTAAGCAACTCCTCATGCAGTTGCATTATTAGCTGTAGACTTGACTTATTAAAATCTCTGGAGAATAATAACAGTGGAGTAGATCGTTACTGCTATTAAAAAAAATTCTTCTCAGAGTAACCGTGACCTTTCCAAGTTTTTCTGAGATTAAGTTCCCTAGACCTCATAAAAACTTTATGGATCATGGAAAGTCTGATTGTTCAGTTCAATGTTGTTCAAACTAAATATTCTGGTGGATCAGTCAAGAGAAAATAAATACTTTGGTTCACCTGGTTCATCTCTGGATCAGTCTAGTGTTGTCACTGGAACACAGTACTCTGATGGATCAGTCTAGTGTTGTCACTGGAACACAGTACTCTGATGGATCAGTCTAGTGTTGTCACTGGAACACAGTACTCTGATGGATCAGTTCACTCTAGTCAGGGCAACACAGTACTTTGTTTTGTCGATTCAGTGTTGTCAGCGGACACAATAATAATAATAATAATCTTTATTTCTACAAGTACATGATACAACTTATACAGACCATAGCTGACATCAATGACTTACTATATAGAAAGCCCCATTGTTATGCAGAGCATTTCGGGTAACTTAATTTTGACCCCAGGATGCGACCCACACCAGTCAATTAACACCCAGATACCTAGAGTGCAAAAGCAACCGTGCTACGCGATCAATTCAATGTTGCACTATCAATCGGCAGACTTGCATAAGATAGCAAGAGACATCATTGGCGTGACACTGCAAGAATGATATATAGGAGCCCACGATGTCTAGTGTTGAGAATTAATGATATTCTCTGTAGGAGATACAGCAACTTTCTCATTACACTTTCATGTGAAACTTTACCAAAAGATTTTCACAATCTAAATAAAATACTTTTAGTCTTCTGTAATTTCTGACTCTGAAAGAAAAGTTTTAGTCTTGTGGTGAGTTGAACCAAGGGGCCTTAAGGAATCCCTGGGGTCGATCCTCCCCCATTGGTCACGGGGGTCGGGGTATAGCTCCAAGCCCTGTCTCCGTCCTTATGCAGTACCTGGCCATCTTCAATGTTTACTATAATCGTAACTTGATGATGCAGAAATTGGCGTGACTGCAAGTCATATATAGAGCCGATGTCTGTGTTGTAGTTAATTCTCGTGAGTACAGTTTGTTTGATTCCTGATCACAGACTTGTGACTGTCTAAAGATGTTGTCACTGCTAGTAAGTCTTGTTGTCATGTGTAATTTGTGCATCTGAAAGATTGTTTTGTCTAGTTAGTGTTGTAGTGAACCAATGTTAAGATCTGTTGTCTCTTGTCAGAATTTAGTTAGCTCTTGTAAGATTGTTGTGCCTTGTTAGAGTGCATTGACTTTGTTGTTAAGATAGTTGTTCTCTTGTACTGTATTAAGATTGTTGTCGCTCATATGTTGATTCATAAGATTGTTGTGCTCTTGTTGAGTGTTACCTTGAAGATTGTTGTTGCTCTTGTTGTTAAGATTTTGCTCTTGTAAGAGTGTTCGTTAAGATTGTTGTTGCTCTTGTTGTTAGATTGTGGCTGTAAGATTGTTGTTGCATCTATGTTTAAGATGTTTTGCTCTTTGTTAAGATTGTTGTTGCTCTTGTGTTTAAGATTGTTGTTGCTCTGTTGAAGATTGTTGTGCTCTTGATTGTAAGATTGTTGTTGCTCTTGTTCAAGATATGTTGTTGCTCTTGTTGTTTAAGATTGTTGTTGCTCTTGTTGTTTAAGATTGTTGTTGCTCTTGTTGTTAAGATTGTTGTTGCTCTTGTGTTTAAGATTGTTGTTGCTCTTGCTTTTAAGATTGTTGTTGCTCTTGTGTTTAAGATTGTTGTTGCTCTTGTAACTTTGTGTTTAAGATTGTTGTTGCTCTTGTTGTTTAAGATTGTTGTTGCTCTTGTGTTTAAGATTGTTGTTGCTCTTGTTTTAAGATTGTTGTTGCTCTTGTGTTTAAGATTGTTGTTGCTCTTGTTTAAGATTGTTGTTGCTCTTGTGTTTAAGATTGTTGTTTGTTTTATTTTGCTCTTGCTGTTTAAGATTGTTGTTGCTCTGTGTTTAAGATTGTTGTTGCTCTTGTGTTTAAGATTGTTGTTGCTCTTGTGTTTAAGATTGTTGTTGCTCTTGTGTTTAAGATTGTTGTTGCTCTTGTGTTTAAGATTGTTGTTGCTCTTGCTGTTTAAGATTGTTGTTGCTCTTGTTGTTTAAGATTGTTGTTGCTCTTGTTGTTTAAGATTGTTGTTGCTCTTGTGTTTAAGATTGTTGTTGTCTTGTGTTTAAGATTGTTGTTGCTCTTGTTGTTTAAGATTGTTGTTGTCTTGTGTTTAAGATTGTTGTTGTCTTGTGTTTAAGATTGTTGTTGTCTTGTTGTTTAAGATTGTTGTTGCTCTTGTGTTTAAGATTGTTGTTGCTCTTTTGGTTGTCTTAAGATTGTTGTTGTCTTGCTGTTTAAGATTGTTGTTGCTCTTGCTGTTTAAGATTGTTGTTGCTCTTGCTGTTTAAGATTGTTGTTGCTCTTGCTGTTTAAGATTGTTGTTGCTCTTGCTGTTTAAGATTGTTGTTGCTCTTGCTGTTTAAGATTGTTGTTGCTCTTGCTGTTTAAGATTGTTGTTGCTCTTGCTGTTTAAGATTGTTGTTGCTCTTGCTGTTTAAGATTGTTGTTGATCTTGCTGTTTAAGATTGTTGTTGATCTTGCTGTTTAAGATTGTTGTTGCTCTTGCTGTTTAAGATTGTTGTTGATCTTGCTGTTTAAGATTGTTGTTGATCTTGCTGTTTAAGATTGTTGTTGATCTTGCTGTTTAAGATTGTTGTTGATCTTGCTGTTTAAGATTGTTGTTGATCTTGCTGTTTAAGATTGTTGTTGATCTTGCTGTTTAAGATTGTTGTTGATCTTGCTGTTTAAGATTGTTGTTGATCTTTGTTTAAGATTGTTGTTGATCTTGCTGTTTAAGATTGTTGTTGATCTTGCTGTTTAAGATTGTTGTTGATCTTGCTGTTTAAGATTGTTGTTGCTCTTGCTGTTTAAGATTGTTGTTGCTCTTGCTGTTTAAGATTGTTGTTGCTCTTGCTGTTTAAGATTGTTGTTGCTCTTGCTGTTTAAGATTGTTGTTGCTCTTGTTGTTTAAGATTGTTGTTGCTCTTGTTGTTTAAGATTGTTGTTGCTCTTGTTTAAGATTGTTGTTGCTCTTGTGTTAAGATTGTTGTTGCTCTTTGTTAAGATTGTTGTTGCTCTTGTTAAGATTGTTGTTGCTCTTGTTAAGATTGTTGTTGCTCTTGTTAAGATTGTTGTTGCTCTTGTTAAGATTGTTGTTGCTCTTGTTAAGATTGTTGTTGCTCTTGTTAAGATTGTTGTTGCTCTTGTTAAGATTGTTGTTGCTCTTGTTAAGATTGTTGTTGCTCTTGTTAAGATTGTTGCTCTTGTTAAGATTGTTGTTGCTCTTGTTAAGATTGTTGTTGCTCTTGTTAAGATTGTTGTTGCTCTTGTTAAGATTGTTGTTGCTCTTGTTAAGATTGTTGTTGCTCTTGTTAAGATTGTTGTTGCTCTTGTTAAGATTGTTGTTGCTCTTGTTAAGATTGTTGTTGCTCTTGTTAAGATTGTTGTTGCTCTTGTTGTTTAAGATTGTTGTTGCTCTTGTTGTTTAAGATTGTTGTTGCTCTTGTTGTTTAAGATTGTTGTTGCTCTTGTTGTTTAAGATTGTTGTTGCTCTTGTTGTTTAAGATTGTTGTTGCTCTTGTTGTTTAAGATTGTTGTTGCTCTTGTTGTTTAAGATTGTTGTTGCTCTTGTTGTTTAAGATTGTTGTTGCTCTTGTTGTTTAAGATTGTTGTTGCTCTTGTTGTTTAAGATTGTTGTTGCTCTTGTTGTTTAAGATTGTTGTTGCTCTTGTTGTTTAAGATTGTTGTTGCTCTTGTTGTTTAAGATTGTTGTTGCTCTTGTTGTTTAAGATTGTTGTTGCTCTTGTTGTTTAAGATTGTTGTTGCTCTTGTTGTTTAAGATTGTTGTTGCTCTTGTTGTTTAAGATTGTTGTTGCTCTTGTTGTTTAAGATTGTTGTTGCTCTTGTTGTTTAAGATTGTTGTTGCTCTTGTTGTTTAAGATTGTTGTTGCTCTTGTTGTTTAAGATTGTTGTTCTTGTTTAAGATTGTTATTTAAAATTGTTGTTGTTGTTATTATTATTATTATTATTATATTATAATGGGTGAGCGCTAAGCACGCATGTGCCACACATCGCCTGAAATATGGGAAGCAATCGGATTTGAGCCAAGAGAAAGGTAACTCCAATTCCTGTGATGAAGAGCTCTTCACCAGCATCAAGACACCCCTCCCCCCTCTAAAAGATTTAAGAGTGTGCAAGTGGCCAGAGCAGCATCTTCACCTCATTTTACAGCATCTTAGTAGAATCCTTCGCCTTAATCAGAGTCGTCCATTGGCCTGGAGCCCCGCTTGACCTCCTTCACCAACTGGAGCGTCAAGCAGTCAAAGCTCTTGGAGAGTTTGTGAAGGTGAACTAAAAACCTGAAGGAAGAGAGGGAGAGTTTTACCTCTAAGGAAGAAGCCGTCGACACAAAGAGTTCACAGGAAAGTGGTACTTCTTAGTCAGGGAAGTTGGGTCCTCTTACTATAAAGAAAATTGGTCCTCTGCTATGGCTGAGGTTCTTCAGTCAGAGAAAGGAGACAGAGACAGTCTATGAAACGGGAGGCAACAAGACCGAGAAGGCACTACTATACGCTTATAACTTGGTATAAACCTTGGTAATACATACATATATATATATATATATATATATATATATATATATATATATATATATATATATATATATATATATATATATATATATATATATATATATATATATTATACGGACAAATTGGTTTAAAAGACATGTGATCAAACACTATACTGTATTTTTAACCTCTGTAAGAAGTGATCAAGGTCCCAGGACAGAAACATTTCTAATAAATGCGTCCCAGTATTTGCTCACGTGGCCTTCTGAACCAAACTAAAAGCTTTAATAAGCCAAGGGTAGACGAGAAAAAATTCTTTCGGAGCATAGTAAAGAAATATAATGCATTAGAAATGAATATACGTGTACTGAATAGATGGATTCAGAAGAATGGCAGCCTGAAATTTCTTAGAGGTAATAAAAAGAGGTTCCTCACTGGTAGAAAAAACATGATAAACTTACATTAATCCACCGTTGGTGACCCTCATCCCAGGTTCGAAATAAACTTAAGAACAGTAGGCCTACTGGCCTAAACTAGATGAGTTCTTCTCTGAAGGCACTTATGTATTCAGGACATAGGCCTACTGGCCTAAACTAGATGAGTACTTCTCTGAAGGCACTTATGTATTCAGGACATTTATTAAAGGAAACGTTTCGCCAAGAGTGGTTTCTTCAGGACTGAAGAGGCCACTCGTGGCGAAACGTTTCCTTAAATAAATGTCCTAAACTGTACATAAATGTCTTCTTCCACGTCTTGTCGGTATTACCATGCCATTTTCTTAAGTCCTTCTCTAATCCAACCATTTCCACCCACCCACTTGTCCGACCTTTTCCCAAAGCTTCCCAAGAATTAGCTTCAATACCTCAGATACTAATCAAACCCAGCCCTTCTCACTCATATTTTCGGAACAAGCCTTTATTTCGACAACGTTTCGCTCTATGAGTGAAGCCTAAGATCGAAATGTTATCCGAATAGTGTTTTTTTTTCGTCTACAAACCTCATTCCGTCTTACAATTTGTATTCTCTTATAGGCAACAACTTTCTAGGAGCTTGGCACTACAGAACTTTTCATTGACATCATTCCGGTAGAAAGGGAAAAAAATCTACTACTTAAAAAGGAAAGCTAAATTTCTTTCAGTTCCGTGAGCAGCATTCTTGGAGATCAAGCTGTATTGTCAGTCGATGGAGAACACTTGTGGAGATCAGACGATACTGTTGGCGAGCGAAGGGCGCTCGCACAGGTCACATCCTTTTCTCATTGGCTGAAGTATCCTGATGGACGAAGTGAAACACTGCTGTCAGCGTCGCTGTCAGTCAGCGTCGCTGTCAGTCAGTGGATCAGGTCAAGTGGAGCTGTAAGCCAATGGAAGACGCTGGTAAGGACGTAGAAGACCGTAGGTTGTGGGTCAAGGAATACATTTGCAGGACAAGAAAGGGAATGTAAAGAGCTTTAGATGGTACAACAGCTACCGAGGGATCATTATAAACAGAATTGAGAAGAGGTAATCCAGCCACTCTCATCACCTCCTTACCCCCAATTTCCCTCATCCCCTCCTTCCCTCACTTTCCCTCATACTCCTTTCCATACTCTCCCTCCATTCAATAAGTTTAACAACTCTGCAGAAGCCACTTCTTCCCCTTATTCCAAACAATGTCCACGATCCATAAACCACCCTCTCCACAACTCCAAATATCTGATCCCACTTTAACCCTAACACCCCTAAAGATATAATACTAAACCACCTAAATTTCCCCATAAGTATCCCTTCACGAGACACTCACTGCCTCTTTGGCCTGTTATATCTACTTCAGAATCCATATACTGAGTTAGCCTCCACGGGATCCCTTCCTAATGCACGCCATTTGTTCACTGCCCTCACATTGAAGGGGTTCTTTATGTCCGTTATGCTCACTTGAGCATCTGATTCCCAGTTGTGTTTCGTAGTTCAGGCTCCTTACATCTCATATAGTTTCTCTCTATCAACTAGGTCAATGTCTCTGAAAATCGCATAAATGGTATCCAATCCATGGCCTTCTATCTTCTGATTCAGTCTTCGTAATTTCCGTTTTATATTTCTCTGTGGTCAATTTTTGAAGTGTTCAAATCTTCAAATATCTATTACATTTATTCTCCTCATTGTTTGTAATCGCCAAGCATTGAGAAATGGGAGTCTTTTCCACCAGTAATTTATCCACATAGGAACAGAATCGGTCCAAGAAGTGAATCTTGTGGTACTCTTGTGACACCTCTCCCATACTAACAGCCTGACTGGTCGTGGACTGCGCTACACATGGCAGTGGACGGACCATCTACGTTGCGTGGACCATACGGACTTAGCGCTTCACGAAATGCAATTCTCATCTCTTCAGTTTATTAGACACAGGTACACACAAATACTATCATACATAGTGTAAATTGTTAGATAAAAGGACACAAGTGCAACTAACGTGACATTTTATTGTAGCAACGTTTCGCTCTCCAGGAGCTGTAAATTACCTAAGGTAACCCCAAAATGGTCGTTACTTATTAGTGTTACTTAGACCATTCTAAAACGTATTGACAGCAAATGCTGTTAACCTCTAACAGCGTCTTTCCCAACAATAAATACGACAATTTATTGCAATGTATTGTTGCAGCAGCAACAACAACAGGTGTTCACCTAAACTTCACTTCTCTCTCCAACATTTCAACTTCGGTAAATTTATTGCCAGTGAACATTTATATGACTAATTTAAGTCAGTAATTCAGTCGTCACTGCAACGTTGGTTGGCAAGGGTCACTCTAACTCTGTTCTAATATATCTTCAGTGTTATATGTCCTTTATTTCTGTCCCACAGTTAGTTTTGTGAGTGTGTGTGTGTGTATGTGTGTGTGTGTGTGTGTGCGTGCGTGCGTGCGTCACTCCTCACAGATGGCTTTACGTCTCTGAAGCTGTCACAAATTTTTTCCACCTGCAAACTCAATTTCCTCTCCATAATCCACTTCAATCCCTACTTGTATCGCTTCCATATCCGAGGGAGGAGCGTTTCTTTCCCCTTCCCTCCCCTCCCCTCCCCTCCCTTCCCTTCTTCCATCCTCCTCCACATAATCCAATTAAAACAACTTACCAATATCCGTCGACTCACTTTCAGCTTCTCTTTACCCCTAAAATAATTCTTCGCTTTGTGTCTCACTTTCAGCTTCTCTTTACCCCTAAAATAATCTTCTCTTTACCCCTAAAATAATCCTTTGCTTTGTGTCTCACTTTCAGCTTCTCTTTTTCCCTAAAATAATCCTTCGCTTTGTGTCTCACTTTCAGCTTCTCTTTACCCCTAAAATAATCTTCTCTTTACCCCTAAAATAATCCTTTGCTTTGTGTCTCACTTTCAGCTTCTCTTTTTCCCTAAAATAATCCTTCGCTTTGTGTCTCACTTTCAGCTTCTCTTTACCCCTAAAATAATCCTTCGCTTTGTGTCTCACTTTCAGCTTCTCTTTACCCCTAAAATAATCTTCTCTTTACCCCTAAAATAATCTTTCGCTTTGTGTCCTCCTCTTTTAATTGATGCGCTTACACCTCCGTAGATACAGAAAAAAACGTATGTCTCTCTCATCTGCAATTTATTTAAACAGTACTGTTTGTAGTGTAGTTTTTAACAGGAGTCGACAAGCCTCCAACGCCCGTTTACCTGAAGGCGAAGTCGTGCGTAACAGAAACAACGCTGTTTCGAGACAACGTTTCGATCTATCATGAGTAACACTACAGAAGATATTAGAGTAATACTACAGAAGATATTAGAGTAAGACTGTATAAGATATTAGAGTAAGACTGTATAAGATATTAGAGTAAGACTGTATAAGATATTAGAGTAAGACTGTATAAGATATTAGAGTAAGACTGTATAAGATATTAGAGTAAGACTGTATAAGATATTAGAGTAAGACTGTATAAGATATTAGAGTGAAACTAGAAGATATTAGAGTGAAACTAGAAGATATTAGAGTGAAACTAGAAGATATTAGAGTGAAACTAGAAGATATTAGAGTGAAACTAGAAGATATTAGAGTGAAACTAGAAGATATTAGAGTGAAACTAGAAGATATTAGAGTGAAACTAGAAGATATTAGAGTGAAACTAGAAGATATTAGAGTGAAACTAGAAGATATTAGAGTGAAACTAGAAGATATTAGAGTGAAACTAGAAGATATTAGAGTGAAACTAGAAGATATAAGAGTGAAACTGTAGAAGATATAAGAGTGAAACTAGAAGATATAAGAGTGAAACTGTAAAAGATATAAGAGTGAAACTGTAGAAGATATAAGAGTGAAACTGTAGAAGATATAAGAGTGAAACTGTAGAAGATATAAGAGTGAAACTGTAGAAGATATAAGAGTGAAACTGTAGAAGATATAAGAGTGAAACTGTAGAAGATATAAGAGTAAATTTTAAGCGAATATACACAAACATACACAACATATACTCCTTCCTTCTCTCCTTTCTGTCAGTGTGACTTTGTAAATGGTCCAAGTCGGACCGAAACGTCGTCGTAAGCTCCTCTCTTCTATCTGCGGGTTATTTGTGTATTGTTCCAGTTACGGTATTATGCCTTTTTTTTGTTATTAACAGTACTGAGAGGTATACTCGCTTGCTTATGTATCCTTAAGATGAATAATCATAATTATCTGTCTTCTCCCTTACACGCCGTCATTTCGATTTTGCTTCTGAGCGATGCTAAACAGACTTTATTTGGGAGAGAAAAAGAGAGAGAAAGAGAAGTTTCACCCTGTGTAGAGATTCATTAGGACTTGGTGAAGTGGGCGAAACGTTGGCACAATAAAAGCGTGTTATAGAGGGTGAGCGTTTTCTTTGCTATTTCCAGCTGAATGATTTTGGGATCCAGTCGTTGAGGACATTAAGTGAAACGTCTGACGTGACACACACACACTAGTAGCGACCAGTGAAGAGGCAGGCCCAGGAACTGTGACTCGACCCCTGCAACCACAACTAGGTGAGTACACCCGACAACACTGGAGGACAGGAGGAATAAGGGGGACATGATAACGACATACAAAATACTGAGACGAATTGACAAAGTGGATAGAGACAGGATGTTTCAGAGATGGGACACAGCAACAAGGGGTCACAATTGTAAGTTGAAAATTCAGATCAGTCATAGGGATGTTAGGAAGTATTTCTTCAGTCAGAGTTGTCAGGAAGTGGAACAGTCTGGAGAGTGATGTATTGGAGGCAGCATCCATACGTAGCTTTAGGAAGAAATACGATAAAGCTCATGGAGCAGGGAGAGAGTGAATCTATTAGCGACCAACGAAGAGGCAGGGCCAGGAGCAATGGTTCGACCCCTGCAACCACAACTAGGTGAGTACACACACACACACTAGTTACAGTAGGAGGAATGATGAATATGTTCTTTTGTCTGTGAAAGTCTGCTGGAGGAGTCTCAATGCAAGGTAATGAGGAGTTCGGAAGTGAAGATACACTTCTCGAGAAATGAGAACTATAGCGATGTAGGAAGAGGCGGAACAGGAAGGAGGAGAACTATAAGGATGTAAGAAGAGGAGGAGGAGGAGGAGGAAGAACATTATAATCTCAAGCAGCACCAGCAACAATACCAGCAGCAGCAGCAACAACAATAGCAGCACCAGCAACAACAGCAGCAGCACCAGCAACAACAGCAGCAGCACCAGCAACAACAGCACTAGCAACAATACCAGCAGCAACAACAGCAGCACCTGCAACAACAGCACTAACAACAACAGCACTAACAACAACAGCACTAGCAACAACAGCAGCACTAGCAACAACAGCAGCACTAGCAACAACAGCAGCACCTGCAACAACAGCACTAGCAACAACAGCAGCACCAGTAGTACCAGCAACACTAGCAACAATAGCAGCACCAGCAGCAACAGCACCGACAGCAGCAGAGACAAAGAGCAGCAGAAATATTATCAAAAGCAGCGTCAGAGTAGCAGCAATAACAGCTGTTATAAAGACCAGGGAAGAAACACACAGACTATATATCTGGCTATATCCCGCCGGTATCTGGCTATATCCCGCCGGTATCTGGCTATATCCCGCCGGTATCTGGCTATATCCCGCCGGTATCTGGCTATATCCCGCCGGTATCTGGCTATATCCCGCCGGTATCTGGCTATATCCCGCCGGTATCTGGCTATATCCCGCCGGTATCTGGCTATATCCCGCCGGTATCTGGCTATATCCCGCCGGTATCTGGCTATATCCCGCCGGTATCTGGCTATATCCCGCCGGTATCTGGCTATATCCCGCCGGTATCTGGCTATATCCGCCGGTATCTGGCTATATCCCGCCGGTATCTGGCTATATCCCGCCGGTATCTGGCTATATCCCGCCGGTATCTGGCTATATCCCGCCGGTATCTGGCTATATCCGCCGGTATCTGGCTATATCCCGCCGGTATCTGGCTATATCCCGCCGGTATCTGGCTATATCCCGCCGGTATCTGGCTATATCCCGCCGGTATCTGGCTATATCCCGCCGGTATCTGGCTATATCCCGCCGGTATCTGGCTATATGCAGCAGCGGCAGCAAATGAATATTACATCACAATTCTAACATCGTATTAATGACCTTATTAAGCAAACTTGGAACTTAATTAGAACATAATGAATAATAAAAAAATAGTCTAAGAAAATAAATAAGAGAAAATTGTCAGTGATATTATTATTATTATTATTATTATTTAGTAGTAGTAGTAAGCGTTAAGCACACCATCACCACCAACATCATCACCTCCAACACCATCACCTCCAACACCATCACCTCCAACACCATCACCTCCAACACCATCACCTCCAACACCATCACCTCCAACACCATCACCTCCAACACCATCACCTCCAACACCATCACCTCCAACACCATCACCTACGCCACCACCAATACAACCTCCAACATCACTTCCAGCACCATCACCAACACTTCCAACAACTCCCTCCTACACCACCTCCAACACTTCATCCTACGTCTCCACCAACACCAGCTCCAATATCACCTCAAGCACTATCACCACGTCCAACACGATCACCACGTCCAACACGACCACCACCTCCAACACGACCACCACCACCACCTCCAACACAGTAACCCTCGCCACTTTTCACACCAACATTCAGAGCCTCACACAATTTCCTCTCACGGAGGAGCGAGGTCTACTTATCACCTCCAGCCTCCCTTATCTTGACATATGACCACTCTCCCTCACCCTCACCCTCACCCTCACCCTCACCCTCACCCTCACCCTCACTCTCACTCTCACTCTCACCCTCACCCTCACTCTCACCCTCACTCTCACCCTCACTCTCACCCTCACTCTCACCCTCACTCTCACCCTCACTCTCACCCTCACTCTCACCCTCACTCTCACCCTCACCTCACCCTCACTCACCCTCACCTCACCCTCACCTCACCCTCACCCTCACCCTCACCCCCTCTCACCCTCACTCTCACCCTCACTCTCACCCTCACTCTCACCCTCACCCTCACTCTCACCCTCACTCTCACCCTCACTCTCACCCTCACTCTCACCCTCACTCTACCCTCACTCTCTTTCCCTCAATACCATTTGATATCAGCTACTTCTTCCTCCCTACCCTTCTTCTTCTTCTTTCTTACTTACATTTCATATTGTTATCCTCTTATTTTTTGTTCTGCATTGTTCTCTTTATCCTTCTCCTTGTCCTCCATTGTGTTTCTTGTTCTTCTTTCTTAATTTTGTCCTCCACTGTTTGCATTGTTCTTCATTGTTCTTGTCCTCCCATTTCCCTTCTCCTCTATTGTTCTTTTCATCCTTCATTGCTCTTCTTGATCGCCATTTTCTCTCTGTCTTGCATTTTCTCCTTGTTCTCTACTGTTCTTTGTTCTCCTTTGGTCATTCATTATCCCTATTCCTTGCCCTCTACGCTTCTTGCCTTTTATTGCTCCTTGTCCTCGGCCGTTCCTTGTTCTTCACTGTTCGTTGTTGTTCTTTGTCATCCACCGCTAATTTTCTTCCTCTCTCATCTGCCTCTCTCACCCTTCATCCCTTTCCCACTTCTTCTAATCGCACCTCTTTCTATCCATTCCCTTCTATCCCTTCTTCGAAGGAATTACAGGTATCCTTTCTTTCGTTGAATTACGTCCGTTGTCTTCCCATTCCCCGGGCTGCTAGTCACCAGTGACTCACGTAATGGGTAAGGGTACAAACTCACGGCAAGTGAGTTATTAAACTCACAGGCCGATGCGTTAACCACTAGGCGAGTTTTAGAACTTTAAACCCACACCCGTGTCTTTGATTTGTTTGCAGTCGTGTCATTACAAAGTCATGAGTTACCAGTACTTCGATACGAGCCTTGAATCTCATGTCTGTGTTCCTGCTTCCCCAACTGCACTCGTGTCATTCCTTCTGGCAGAGGTTTTTAGGACTTCGAAGTCCACCTCCTCAGCTCTGTTACTGTCTAGCCTTTCCCAGCAACCTCATCCCATTTAATCACGTTGAGT
Source organism: Cherax destructor (assembly GCA_009830355.1). Classification (NCBI taxonomy): domain Eukaryota; kingdom Metazoa; phylum Arthropoda; class Malacostraca; order Decapoda; family Parastacidae; genus Cherax; species Cherax destructor. The sequence continues at coordinate 27,467 of WNWK01008887.1, read as the reverse complement.
ATAATGGAGTCTATCTCTTGTAAATGGCTTCAGTATCGGACGAGCTTTTGTTGCATATTTCGGTGTTTTAGAGCACTTTGGGGAGCTTTCTGACAGGGCTAACGCTTCACAAACAGGAAGAATACATGGTGAGGAATTAGACAAACACTAGACCCTCCCAGAGTCATGGTGGCCATGACAAACCCCTGTGATGGTACTAGTTAAGATTGTATTACATGCACACATTTCGCCCCGTTTCCCCCATTTACAACAGTGCACCAACACTGATTCACCCATTAAGGTGTCCTGTTACGGCTCGATCGGTAGCGCACTCAGCTCACACGCTGAGGTCCGGAGTTTGAATCTCCGGTACGGCTGGTAAACATTAGGACGTGTTTCCATAAGACACCTGTTGTCCCTGTTCACCCATCAGTATAAAATAGGTACCTGGGTGTTAGTCGACTGGTGTGGGTCGCATCCTGGGACAAAACTGACCTAATTTGATTGAAATGCTCTGCATACCAAGCGGCTTTCTATATAGTAGTATGTCATTGATGTCAGCTAGGCCTGTATACCTTGTACATGTACTTGTAGAAATAAAATTATTATTATTATTATCATCCTTACGAATTGGAAGCGAGTGAACATAATGAAATAATACACAATCGGGGAATACAAACTATGCTTGGAGTACTTCAGGGTACTAAACCAACCTGTCTCTCAGGCTAGAAGTCGAACTTTTTGTTCCCAGGAGCAGAGATGAATAAATAAACGCCTACACTGTGGCTAAAATCCTCTCTCGACAAAGAGACTCTCCGGCAGAGAAAAGAATCACCTCGGCTCTCAGTCAGAGACATAAGACTCCACGTTACAGCTGCTGCAAAAAGGGAAGCGATCTGCCAGAAGAGTACAGTCCTTAACCACCACCGCACTCGTAACCAGCACAGATTGTTATGTTGTATATGAATGGATGGATCAAGATAACAATCGTATAACAGATGAAGTTCATCATGATGGACAGTCCTCTGGCTGAAGACTCCCTAACCACTGCTCAGTATTACAAGTTTTTTGCACATTTCATGCTTCAAATTCTATTTTTCTTCCTTTTCATTTATTTAACATAATTTAAAAAAGAACCAGGCCGATCACTGCACAGAAGATCAACAGAACAAAAAAGATGCGGGCGAGTCCTTATTTTTCTATGAGATTTGATTCTACGGGCCTTGATTTCAGCCTCATTTCGAGTCAAAGCCTCAGGATCCCAGGCTCAAGCGGCCCCTCGAGACCGGGTCTAAGCCTCACAACAAATAATAAAGGGATGTGTAGAGCAAGATACCTCATTGTTCAGTGACACTTCACACACTGAAAAATACCAGTGAAACAAGGACTAATTACACTGAGAAGACTCCAAATGCCACATGAACAGCTTTGTCTAACAGTGATGATTGTCCACTAGATTAATTCCTTCTGTCAGCCCGGGTTTCGGCCTCCTTAGCTCGAGTCTCGGCTTTAATCCGGGCCAAGGCTTGAGCGGCCTTCACAGAGCGTAAGTCGGCCACTCGTTCCCGAACCTCTGCCTCCCTGGCCTGGTTCTCGATCTCAAAGACCCGGTTCTCGGCCTCCAGAGCCTTGGTCTCGGCCTCGTCAACGCGAGACTCAGTTTCAAGCCAAGACTTGAGCTTCTAGCTCCTTAATCTCAGCCTTCCAGGATAGGGAGACCTTCTGATACCTCGCCTCGGATTCTCGTGTTCGGTTCTCGCACTCCCGAGACCTGGCCTCGGCTTCACGAGCTCTAGCCTCGGCCTCTCGAGCACTGGCCTTGGCCTTTCGAGCACGGGTCTCGGCTTCCCGAGCCCTGAACTCAGCTTCAAGAGCCCGAATCTCTGCGTCAAAGACTCGAGTAATCTCATGAGATCGAGCCTCAGGCTCCTGTATCTGGACCTCGCTTGCCTCAGTCTGTGACTCCTGGTTCCGTGATGATAATGTAGGGATGATGGTGAAGTGATGTAGTGAAGATGGTATAGTGATGAAGGAATGATAAGCGTACAACACCATATACGCACTCACGCATATACACGTACACTTACACACACAGACACATACCGATACATACACATGCACGTACAAGCATACACACAAATACATGCACACCCACAATGCATATAAATACACACATACACATATACGAGCTACATACTAAATACCAACTAAATCATTCAAAACATGAGCGTAAATAGCATTAAAATCTAAAAATAATCCACGCACAGCGACCCAAAAAAAAAAAATTTGCTCCCTACGTCTCTGGATAAAAACCAAATAGGAATCATTTTGGGCGTAGCGGGAGGCTGTGCCTGGCAGCCAGCCTCCGCTAGAGATAATATCGTAAGTTCGCCTTCCAACATTTACGGCAGCACCGCAATCCGGCGGACCAAGCCCCGGGGATGGGAACGTCCTTGTAAGCGTCGCTTCCTCCTACTAAAACACCAGCTACGAATATGCGATGGCACAGCCTCTGATGCCGTCTTTTTTTTCGGGGAGAATGTCGAAGCTCCGACAGTATCGAAAGACAGTGATCGCAGAGTATTGAACAACGTTTCGCCACTTGATACCTGGAGTATACCCGGAGGGGTTTTGGGGGGTCAACGCCCCCGCGGCCCGGTCTGTAAATTATGGTGAAATATTATACATTAAAGTCTTCCCAGCAGTAGCTTACCACCCTCTGTTTTATTTATTCCTTGATCAGGGGGTTCAGAAACTGTGTTGCATTATAAGTTTGTGTGCAACTAAGCCCGTGTGAAGGTCATTCACTTCAAAGTGCGGTCGAGGATCGATCCTCCGTTTGGTAATCAAGAGACACACACGCTGCTCTTGTGGACCGGCTGTCCACCCGAGAAAAGATATTATTTTTACTGTTGTCGCTGTTATAATTGTGGGGAAGTGTTAAACCCACAGGGGTCACACAGCGTCCTGGGATACGAAGGGAGGAACAGGGGAGGCGGGGTTAAGTTTGTTTCATAGAAGAGGGTAGCTGCAGTTCTTTGGATCAAGAGTCCTTTCCCCAGTATTACATGTAACCTCCTGTCTTTTAAGACTTTTCAATGTGTTTTAAGAAGCCTTTTTGCACCTTTTGCAGAGGCGTCAACAAAAGAGGATAAAAGACTATTTGGATTAACCTCAACTAAAGAGCTTAATAATTCAGGAAAATAAAAAATAATGCGGAGCAGTGTGGCTCATTTCTATTAGTTTTTTTTTTCGCTGCCCAGAATGCGACCCACGACAGTCGATTAACTCCCAGGTATCTACTTTCTGCTAGGTTAACCGGGGCAGCAAGTGTTAGACATCCCGCCTCTCCCAGGACTGAACCCAGGTCCTTCGTTTGCTAGTCAAACGCGTTAATATTAAGTCCAGACGACTAGACAAAAGCTTGGATGCGAAAGTAGTAAGTCTGTTTTTCGCTAATCGATCTACACGGGTTTAAGTTTCACGTCAATATTATAATCCACATCCTGTATCCTTATCAAGATTGGACTGATTACATCGACTCCAGGCTGAGGGACTGATTACCTTAAACTCCTGATCTTCACCATTCATCTTTGTATTGGACTGATGAAGCCACTGTGGGGCGAAACGTTTCAATAATAAACATACCCAAGTGTTACACTTGTGTCTAATTCATCAACTTATCGATTCTCTGATCCATTTAACTACAAGATAATCCTTGAGTCTAGTTTATATGTGCTTGAGGACAGTCGCAAAAATGAAATATTTTTGGCAACAAGCGGTTGCTGTTTTAGTTAAAAATTGTATAAAGCAACGGCTCTCCCTGCTGCTAATAGATGGCAGCAGGTGGTGGTGTTATTCAGAGAGGAGCTGCTTCTATCTCCGCTAGCCTTGGGTTAGTTTACTTTCGGCCATTTACCCCGAGATATTCTGTGTTAAATTTGGAAGTGTGGTACTCTAGGAATGGCTGCGTGGGACTGAATTAAAAGCTACCAAATGGCCACAGAATGGCTTCGTAGTTTGGCTGAAACGGCCTTCCCAGTCGACCTGAGCGTGGATGATGGTACGACTTTCCTTAGAAACTCAAATTCATTGTTATTCGATTTTTGATGTGATACGCTAAACTCTTGAGAATTAGTGAACCTCGAGGAGTGGTGGAGGCTCGGTCCTCCGTCCATTAATCGGAAATCAGACGAAGGACCCAACTGTATTTACCATTTTTCTCACACAGACATACACGTAAATATAACTAGCAAGATGAGTCCTCCGAATATCCATGTTTGCTGAGGGGATACAGAGGATGAGAGGAATTAATATCAGAAAGAAGTAGTTTGAAAAGCTGCAACCTCACTGGTGGCTGTTGTACCTCACTGGTGGCTGTTGTACCTCACTGGTGGCTGTTGTACCTCACTGGTGGCTGTTGTACCTCACTGGTGGCTGTTGTACCTCACTGGTGGCTGTTGTACCTCACTGGTGGCTGCTGTACCTCACTGATGGCTGTTGTACCTCACTGATGGCTGTTGTACCTCACTGTTGGCTGCTGTACCTCACCCCCAACCACTACATGATGAAAATAGTGTACTGGCTTTATACAGACTTAAGCTTTATATAGACTGAAATTTCATATGGACTAAATGCTTTATATGGACTGAAGCTTTGTATGGACTAAAGCTTTATGTAGACTATGGCTTTATGTAGACTAGAGCTTTATATAGGCTGGTAATACAAAGGCTACAACCTATAGACAAGGAAAAAAGGGCTAAGGGTGAGCATAGCTAAGGTTGTGCAAGACCGACATATCCTCGAGTACACATCACCAACACAGAGCCCTCACGTGAATAAACTTGCCCAAGAAACTAGAGAAAGTGCAGACGTTTGCAACGAGACTAGTCCCAGAGATAAAAGAAAATACGAAGACAAGAGGGAATAAATATTACAACACAGAAAGAGATGAAAACCAGGGAATCCATGACTACGACATGAAAGATACTCAGAAGATTCGATAGGGTAAACAGACACAGGCTAGTTAAAAGAGTGGGATCAGAAACAAGAGGTGGAAAATAGACGTGGAAAATAAACACCAGAAGCCAAGACACGATCCCGGGAGCAGGGAGACAGTGGACCTAGTAGTGACTAGCAAAGAGGCGGGGCCAGGAGCCATAAATCGACCCCTGCAATCACAAATAAGTGAGTACAAATGAGTACACACACACACGACGGCCAACACGGTTTTAGGGACGGGAAATCCTGTGTCACAAACCTACTGGAGTTCTATGACAGGGTGACAGCAATAAGACAAGAGAGAGAGGGGTGGGTAGATTGCATATTCTTGGACTGTAAGAAGGCGTTTGACACAGTTCCACACAAGAGATTAGTGCAAAAGTTGGAGGACCAGGCAGGGGTAACAGGGAAGGCACTACAATGGATCAGGGAATACCTGTCAGGAAGACAGCAGCGAGTCATGGAACGTGGTGAAGTGTCAGAGTGGGCGCCGGTGACGAGCGGGGTTCCACAGGGGTCAGTCCTGGGACCATTGCTGTTTCTGGTATTTGTGAACGACATGACGGAAGGAATAGACTCCGAAGTGTCCCTGTTTGCAGATGATGTGAAGTTGATGAGAAGAATTCAGTCGGACGAGGACCAGGCAGAACTACAAAGGGATCTAGACAGGCTGAAAGCCTGGTCCAGCAATTGGCTCCTGGAGTTCAACCCTACCAAGTGCAAAGTCATGAAGATTGGGGAAGGGCAAAGAAGACCGCAGACGGAGTACAGCCTAGGGGGCCAGAGACTGCAAACCTCAATCAAGGAAAAAGATCTTGGGGTGAGTATAACACCAGGTACATCTCCTGAGGCGCACATCAACCAAATAACTGCTGCAGCATATGGGCGCCTAGCAAACCTAAGAACAGCATTCCGACATCTTAATAAAGAATCGTTCAGGACCCTGTACACTGTGTACGTTAGGCCCATACTGGAGTATGCAGCACCAGTTTGGAACCCACACCTAGCCAAGCACGTGAAGAAGCTAGAGAAAGTGCAAAGGTTTGCAACAAGACTAGTCCCGGAGCTAACGGGTATGTCCTACGAAGAGAGGTTAAGGGAAATCGACCTGACGACACTGGAGGACAGGAGAGATAGGGGGGACATGATAACAACATATAAGATACTGAAAGGAATTGACAAAGTGGACAGAGACAGAATGTTCCAGAGATGGGACACAGCAACAAGGGGACACAGTTGGAAGTTGAAGACTCAGATGAATCACAGGGATGTTAGGAAGTATTTCTTCAGTCACAGAGTGGTCGGGAAGTGGAATAGTTTAGGAAGTGATGTAGTGGAGGCAGGCTCCATACATAGCTTTAAGAAGAGGTATGATAAAGCTCAATGCGCAGGGAGAGTGACCTAGTAGCGGCCAGTGAAGAGGCGGGGCCAGGAGCTGTGACTCGACCCCTAGAACCACAACTAGGTGAGTACAGGACTTAGTAGCGGTCAGTGAAGAGGCGGGGCCTGGAGCTAAGTATCGACCCCTGCAACCACAATTAGGCGAGTACAATTAGGCGAGTACAATTAGGCGAGTACACACACACGCGCGCGCGCGCGCGCGCTTAAACAATGCTCGCAATGCTAAATATTTAAACCAAATGGTTAAGGAATTATTCAGGAAATTAATTCTGACATCGACCACAAGAGGATTGTGTTGTACGATTCACTTGATCAGGTGTCAAGGATTTTTGGGGGCCATTTTTATGTAAATTTCCTGAAACGCTGTCCAGACATCTCTACTAAATTAGATCAAAAAAATAACTAGTAATAATAATAATAATCTAGACTGCAACAACATCCTCAACCATCCTTTCAAGTACAAACATTTTGCTTCCCACGTAAGTATATACACGTGAGTATATACACGTAAAAAATAAACAAAGATATATCCATTAAGGTTGGTAACTTGTGTTAATATGCCTCTGTCTGTTACGTACCAGTCCTGTAAATTATTATTCCGACTTTCGACGTTTCATAGTTGGAGGCTTTTATTTAAATACGTAGAATATTACGCTTTTAATCGAAACTGGTGATAATTTGCGATTTTTGGAATAATTTCCAACTTGCCACTAAAAATATTTTGACTTCAGATACATCAAGGCAGACGTTTTCGCCTACACATAAGGCGTCTACAGCCAGAGAGGCAGCAGGTGTGGGAGAAACGTTTCAACAATAAAGATAACTGTTTCACATGTGTCTAACTCATCAAATCATCGGTATTATATACCATTCTCAACATATCAAGGCGGACACAAAAATAACATCAGTTTCAGCAGTTTCAGAGTAGCAGTAGACAACAATAGAGAAGAAACAGCAGTGTCTAACTAGCTAGCAGCAACTCTGTCACCAACAGCTGAGAGAGAGAGAGAGAGAGAGAGAGAGAGAGAGAGAGAGAGAGGAGAAAAATCCAGTAGCGACCAACGCTGGCTTGAATTAATTTGTTGTCTCCCGCCTCCTAATACCAGGATTTGTGTGTTCCAAATCTGAATTAAAGTGATGTGAATATTTTTTTTTGTTTCAGAGCAGCGCAGAGAAACATAAGGCACAGAGCCATACAGTGCCACACAGAAGATAAGACAGCATAGAGTCGTACAGTGCCTCACAAAAAATAAGACTGCATAGAGCCATACAGTGCCACACAGAAGACTGCATAGAGCCATACAGTGCCACACAGAACATAGAACCAGTCACACAATAACGAAAAGCAGCACAAAGAACAACACAAAGGAAGAACAACAGATACAGACCACTTACACCCACACAGACCACTTACACACACACACACACACACACACACACACACACACACGAAAACACAGAGTATTACAGAGCAACATTTGGAAAAAATTATCTTGCTAAAGCATTTATAATAGCAACAACATTACAAGGGAAACAATGATAGTGATGACAATAATAATAATTATAATAAAAACAGTAACAATAACGATAATTATAATAATAATAATAATAATAATAATAATAATAATAATAATAATAATAACACTAACACATCGAATTAGTTTCATTCATTTACAGAAATAATCAAAATCTATAATAGAGCGCAAATGCATTTAATTATTAGTTATTGCTCTATAATTTTCGATGCATACAATCATACAGATTACGTTAATACAATCATACAAGCTATGTTAATACAGTCATGTAGGCTAAGTTAATACAATCATGCAGGCTATGTTAATACAATCATGCAGGCTATGTTAATACAATCATACAAGCTATGTTAATACAGTCATGTAGGCTAAGTTAATACAGTCACGCAGGCTGTGTTAATACAATCATACAAGCTATGTTAATACAGTCATGTAGGCTAAGTTAATACAGTCACGCAGGCTGGTTTAATACAGGCATGCGGGTTACGTTAATGATATATAAAGTTAGACTATTCTTTGCATGCCTGAAACTGAGCGTTATTACGCAGGCAGGACCTGGATGTTCGCGTATATATTTCATGAGAGCGTTTTTGCAAGTGCATGTCGTGTTTACGAACGAATGGGAGTTTGATCACGAGCATATGCAAGTAGGGGAAGATTGCGTGCATTATTGCTGCGTGCGTGCGTGCGTGCGTGCTTGCGTACATGTGTGTGTGTGTGTGTGTAAGGGTAAAATTCGACCCTTAGCTCTCCACAAACCTTGGCAGTGATCGACATTAATAAGAAAAAAGGTCTCACTCCGTAGCCATAAAAATTTAAGAAGCAGAGCCAATGATAGACATTACAATAAAATACCTTTTAACACCGCAGTCGTAACACTTTTCTTGACACCAGAGAGACTTAGATAATTCACCTCAGCGCCGCAATACCAAGCGTCATTAATACTTACTTTCTGACCTTTGAAAGCGTAAATATTTTGGCGAGCGAGTGGATGTGTTGTATCCCCTGGTGGTCTTTTTCCGGGAACTGTCAGGCTGGTTTATTGTTCTTTATTTGTGCCTCAGACATGACATGTGCACATACCGACTCTAACAAGGCTCACTGCGGCACTGAAAACGATGTTTGTGTTCATTCTGAGTGCCACGAGACTCGTGCTGGCACTAAGTGCAACAAGATTCGTGCTGGTACAGAGGGCAACAAGATTCGTGCTGGTACAGAGGGCAACAAAACACATGGAGACACAGAGTGAAATGTTATGCAATAGTATTATCTTGTGTGTGTGTGTGTGTGTGTAAAACAAGACAGACGCCCCACCTCGTAGAGATGGAAGAACAGTCTCTCCAAGTGACTGGTCTCACAACATAAGTTGATAAGGCAGGAGGCGGAGGGAGGCTGACCGGGCCTTGTTCAGTTTCTCCAAACACCCACCTGGAGAGAACGAAGATATATGGACACGGGGAAAATTCTTCCCATTCTCCCATATCTTCAGGAGTTAGAGCTACATTCCTTTTCCATCTATCTAACTTCATTGTGGAGGGATGAATAGTATTATAGTACAGTGTGAGAATAGATGGGATTCTTACATTTTGAGAAACACGATGGATATTTGAGACACTCGTGAAGGGTTAAGGAATTTCCATGCTTTGAGAAGTTGGATGGAATTCGATAGTATTAAGTGAATGTGTGTGTGTGTAGTTCTCATATGCACAAGAATGCATGTGGAATTTTTACATATTGGAGTAGAGGAATTGAATCTTACATACTTTAGTGGAGAAGAGAATCTTTTCATGATGAAATGGAGGAGGGAATCTTACACATACCGAAATGGAAGATGGAATCTCCACATAATGCTGATGAAGATAAAATCCCCACGTAATACAGTGAACGTTGAAATCCCATCTTTAACACCTCCAAACATTCGTCACCACCATATGCACTCTTCATCACCCCCAAACACGCCTCACCACCTCCTACACACCTCACCTCTCTCTCTCTCTCTCTCTCTCTCTCTCTCTCTTAGCAACAGTAATAATAGTAGTAGTAGTAGTAGTATAAGTATTAATAGTAGCAGTAGTAGTTATATAACTGCAGCAGTTATGCCTCGCCTGTGTGAAATTTCGACGTTTTAGATAGGAGCCAGGAATAAATATTTGATAATTTTAGATAATTTGGATAATAATCATCATTTACTGTGCTTATACAGGAAAATGCGCTGTGTGCGAGTCCTTTACACCTGCGTCTCCTCCATACAACATGTGGGTAACTTGTATCTAATTGTAGCCACAGATGTGACGATAGAAGTGAAATTCTCCACACCTTACAAAAACTGAGAAATTAGATTCCTTGAATGAATACACACACACACACACACAACAACAACAACAACCACTGTGAAAAATATAGTGAATTTCCAATCGCTTTTGTGATTTCTCCCATTATCAAGGAACTGTAAAAATATTAGGACAGCAGAAGGCTTATAAGGCTGAGATATCACCTCAAATATGATCTTACACCTGACCCACCTTTTGCGGAAACGGGAAAATATATTAATATTTTTTTATCATTTACTGAAGATGCTTTATAAGATCCTTGAGAAAATAAAAAAAAATGTGAAAAAATTGCACGCAGCTTTATGGCAAAGCTACAAGATTAGCGAGATAAATACTGGGGAATGAGAGAGGGTCAGCGGGAGTGGCGTCACCATAATAAAAGATCAACATTGGAGTTTTTAAGCCTGGATTTTCACGTAATCTGTTGTTTATATTAGAGACTCAAACGGCTCAATTTTTGATCAACATAGACGTCGTGATTATTGACTTTCCTGACACCCGCCACGCACTTGCCCTCTGCTGCCACTAGTAGGCAACTGAGTCTTCACCGGCATCTCAGGCAGCACCTCTGACAACACTTTTGCCGTTTTCTCTGCCAACACCTCTGCCAGCACCTCTGCCAACACCTCTGCCAACACCTCTGACAACACCTCTGACAACACCTCTGACAACACCTCTGACAACACCTCTGACAACACCTCTACTTACCGGAACTGTAGGCATTTTGCCAAAATAAAAAATAAATGCACAGCAGAGTAATAAAATGAAATTGCGCAAATAGCAATCATCTGTACAGCCAGAAAATATACATATATTTTTTCCAGCATTCATATTCTCTCTCTCTCTCTCTCTCTCTCTCTCTCTCTCTCTCTCCCTCTTACACAAGGTTTCGCAAGGTTAGGGTAAGGACACATGTGGAACAGGATGATGTTGGAGCCATCTGTGGGCCAGCGATTTCATTTGTTAAACTGATTTTATTTCGTTGATATTTTGCTGTACGAACATGTTCCAGACACGAGTCATCCTCTCTCTCTCTCTCAGTATTATAGTGCCGAGTAAACAGCTTCTGAATTGTGGTCTCTTTCTCTAAAGTTATGATCACCAGATCATGGTGACAAAATTTTATCTCTACGTATAGTTTTATCCTGGGGTCGAGACAGACACTAGTTTGTGGTTTAACTGCGTCCTCGGGAAGTTATTTATGTTTATACCACTGTTATGGAAACATAGGATTGATTGTATTATTATTATTGTTAGAAGCAGTAATAGTATTTCCTTCATCATTAAGAGATGTGAGCTGCGTTCAGTTAGACAAGGCTGTGTTTAGTAAGTCTGATTGCGTTCGTGAAGTCTGACAGTGTTCGGTGAGACTGCTCCTTGTTCAGCGGCTGACTCATACCTCGGTGCTTGGCGGAGTTACGACTTTGTAATAATTTTATACGCGATTTAACACGTAATTTGCATAATTCATCTGAGCGCTCGGTGTTAGAAGTATTTCTCAACGCTATCCTAGCGCGTAATGTACACACACACACTGCACACGAATGCGTATATAAACACAAACACGAACGCAAGCATGCACACAACACACAGTAACGTATGCAATCACACAGACCTTTATAAACAGAGCTTACCTACGAATGTAAAGTTAGAAACCCACTCGGAGACACTATTGGTACAAGATATGAAGAGGGGACTCTGTATTTTGCATTCTGTTACTCCCTCAACCAGTTGGCTCCATTTGCTGGAGGGGACATCGCCTCTAATTTGATTCTCTACACCGTCTACTGATTTACCCTTCTGTGTCTACATCTGTATGGCAGGTCGACTCCTGAGGGAGTCGCCCTGCCTCTCTCTTGTATTTGTGAGGCACAGCCACTGGGCCTCACAAATACAAGAGAGAGGCAGGGCGACTCCCTCAGGAGTGCTCTGAGATACAGAGGGATGGGGTTAATCGGAGATGTAACGGCAGCTGGAACCTGTATTTATTATCTGTTATCTCCCGAGCAGGTCATCACCTGATACATATTCGCGACAGGAGACACTTTTCCCCATTTTCCTGAAAAAAACAAACCTGGCGAGAGTTACTGTACAGTTTCGTTGCATTCGCTGGAGAGCTGTGAATTTGATATATGAACTACGAATATCATTTTAAGGTCGAATAATCCTGTGGAAAAAATTTGAGGAAAGAACCCTAACCCCTTGACAGGCTTTTTACCTGTCAAGTGAGTGATGGGAAAGTTTTTTGACGTTCATCAGCCAAGTCGTGTTCTCAATCATCAGCATGTTTTAGACACTGTTAAAATTATTGCAATACTCTTCCTTCTGTTACCCTTTCCCTGCGTCGACATTACATACATAATATACTATATATATAATATATTATATATATATATATATATATATATATATATATATATATATATATATATATATATATATATATATATATATATATAATGGAGCTTGAGGCCTCTCAGTCCCTAAACTGACACTTCGTCAGAATCAAGGTCAGATTAGTTGAAACAGATAACATTTGTGCTCACAAACCTCAAGAACTTCGATGTTAGTGTGGTGGTGAACCAGGGTGGTAGTGGTGGAGGTGAACCAGGGTGGTAGTGGTGAACTAGGGTGGTAGTGGTGAACTAGGGTGGTAGTGGTGGTGATGAACTAGGGTTGCAGTGGTGGTGATGAACTAGGGTTGCAGTGGTGGTGATGAACTAGGGTTGCAGTGGTGGTGATGAACTAGGGTTGCAGTGGTGGTGATGAACTAGGGTTGTAGTGGGGTGGTGGTGGTGGTGGCAAACGAGGGTGGTAGTGGTGGTGGTGGTAAACAAGGGTGGTAGTGGTGGACTAGGGTGGTAGTGGTGGTGATGAACTAGGATTGCAGTGTTGGTGATGAACTAGGATTGTAGTGGGGTGGTGGTAAACAAGGGTGGTAGTGGTGGTGGTAGTGGTGGTGGTAGTGGTGAACCAGGGTGGTAGTGGTAGTGGTGGTAAACAAGGGTGGTAGTGGTGGACTAGGGTGGTAGTGGTGGTGATGAACTAGGGTTGCAGTGTTGGTGATGAACTAGGATTGTAGTGGGGTGGTGGTAAACAAGGGTGGTAGTGGTGGTGGTAGTGGTGAACCAGGGTGGTAGTGGTAGTGGTGGTAAACAAGGGTGGTAGTGGTAGGGAAGCCTGTCTCAGCTACTTGTAGTTACGAAGTTTACCTTAAAGGCACTTGCAAGTAGTTATGAGGTGATTTTCTGTCTCAGAAATATTGCCTGGAGATGTTGACTCCAAAAGATGTAGTAACTACTTTTTGTTTAAAGGAGCAACAAGTAGTTACTAGAGGGATGTGGGTTAGTCGCGAGGAGTTACACTTTCTGAGTCAGTAGTAGTTAGGGACGGTTTCTGAGTCAGTAGTAGTTAGGGACGGTTTCTGAGTCAGTAGTAGTTAGGGACGGTTTCTGAGTCAGTAGTAGTTAGGGACGGTTTCTGAGTCAGTAGTAGTTAGGGACGGTTTCTGAGTCAGTAGTAGTTAGGGACGGTTTCTGAGTCAGTAGTAGTTAGGGACGGTTTCTGAGTCAGTAGTAGTTAGGGACGGTTTCTGAGTCAGTAGTAGTTAGGGACGGTTTCTGAGTCAGTAGTAGTTAGGGACGGTTTCTGAGTCAGTAGTAATTAGGGACGGTTTCTGAGTCAGTAGTAGTTAGGGACGGTTTCTGAGTCAGTAGTAGTTAGGGACGGTTTCTGAGTCAGTAGTAGTTAGGGACGGTTTCTGAGTCAGTAGTAGTTAGGGACGGTTTCTGAGTCAGTAGTAGTTAGGGACGGTTTCTGAGTCAGTAGTAGTTAGGGACGGTTACTCGATCAGTAGTAGTTATGGACAGGTCCTGAGTCACTTGAAAATACACAGCAAAAGTTCTGAATAAATCACTAGCTACTAGCAGGGTTTGATTCACAATAAGTTAAGGAAGATTATTCTTCCTCCCCTCAAGCATACGTCAGTAACCAACGGAATGACATTTTTAGTGGATTCCAAATTCAGATTTTTTCCCCTTACATGTACGTCAGTAACCAAGAGGGGACCTTTCACTGACTTTTTGAACTCATTTATTTTCCCCTAGCATGTTCGTCAATACTCAGAGAGGACCTTTTAGCCCTGTGACACCAAACGTCAATACGCGGCCAATTCCTGGACAAATATTTACAACTATCCTAATATTTGTCAGTCGCGTAAGTGGTGTGTGACAAGGCAGGAAAAATTGTCCTTTGATGTGAGAGACCTACATAAAAGTGAAGTTAGCAGAGCAACAACACCAGGAAAGCTGACTTATGAAACACACACACAAGGAAAAGAATACCTGGGAGCATCAGGCACAAAGTGAATATTCCTGTAGAGCATAAAACACGAGGTATATATACCGATTTACAGCAAAAAGACGCGAGCGAGGCTCACGTTCATGCAGAAGGAGAACCAAGTGGTTCAATAGGTACCTTAATTAGGAGACTGTTGTGTAAGTCATCTTTAAGTAGGGAGAGGGAGGACAGTATACCGGGAGCGTAACTCTGCTCCAGTAATTTCATATACGCCATCACCTGATCAGTACGCAATATATAAGAAAAAATCCTTATTTCAAACATGTTTTTGCACATAGATTTAAATCCTGTCTTATGGTTCACGTAAAACACTGACTCTTCTTGTATACTTAAGTGTCGGACGAGTAGAGACAAATAGGCAAGGTTGCACACTTCTCTTTTCACCTAGCAGTAAATAGGTGCCTGGGTGTTAGGACGGGGAAGCATACATTAGGATAGACCTGCGCTTCGAAGTAGGTTAAGGCTTGATAACAACTCTGAGATGGTTAGGAAAGTTAGAAACATGCCGACAGGCATACTAGCAAATGTTTCCCAAATAAAGCCTTGCTCTGCTATAATTATTTTCGTACTAACACAAATTTCTCTATAAAATTCCAAGGTCCACCAGAAAACACATACCATTTTTTAACTGTTATTTATACATGATGGTGGCGCGATATAAATATGGGAGGGCGGGGGTCATTCACGGCAGTCTCTGTCACCACGGCTGTCCATTTCAACGAAATATTTTTTCCATTTCACAACCCCAAAAAAAAAGGCTTTGCGGATATATGTGAATATTGGAACACAGTTTCATATTAAAAGCATCTGGGTCAAAGTTGATAAAAGTTGAAGAGAAATGTCATCTACGTGCAACGTAATCCATGACCTACGTGGATTACCTTTGTCGTTGTAAAGGTGTTCGTGTAAAATTTTAAACGTGATCAATACACAATATTCCCTGCTGTTGATCGATACACAATACCTCCCTCTGTGATCAATACAATACTCCCTCTGTGATCAATACAATACCTCCCTATGTGATCAATACAATACTCCCTCTGTGATCAACACAATACCTCCCTCTGTGATCAACACAATACCTCCCTCTGTGATCAACACAATACCTCCCTCTGTGATCAACACAATACCTCCCTATGTGATCAATACAATACTCCCTCTGTAATCAACACAATACCTCCCTATGTGATCAACACGCACACAATACTCTTTGTTGTTGATCAGCAATCATGCTGATGTATCGCGCAAAGTAAATAATATCAACATGAAAAACGCAAAAAATACACTTTTGTGCAACGTTTCGAAACTTTTGTTACGATACGTATCGGTCACCAAGATTAATAAAGTTCCTAGTATGCGAAACATTCTAATAGAAAATTTCTAACAATTCGCACGTTTCTTTTTTTTTTTTATGCGAAAGGTGATAATCTTTGAAAGGTAAGGGTAAGTGCCATCAACAACATGATGTAACTAGAATCTGTTGCTACTTCCGTATTCTGAGTATTACTGAGAAATATGAAGCACAGGCATTAACCCTTTCTCTTAAATACTGTTGTCAGGTGAGGGTACGTGCAGTAGACGAAGGCATTGACTATTACTAATCATCACTATTACTTCACTGTCTGAGCTTCACGTAGAGAGATTGTGAATTGTTTACCTGACGTCGTAAATGACCTCTTAACCTATGCCTCCTATTGATCTGGCGCAGCCCACGCTCCCTTTCATTCCCCTGAACAAAAGCTGGTGTATTATGCTCCTCCTCCTTTGTTCTCCTTGTCTAACGACTTCCACGTGTATTCACCGACGCTCTTTGTACTGGAGGAGAGATTCGGAAGCACTTATATTCATTGTTACTCGCGCCTCAATCATTTTCCAATCGTCGGCAAATTTCCGAGCACTTTCGTGAAGTATCTTTCACTCCATCTGCCACTCTTATTAATAATCTGATCTGATGGAGTCTCTCCGGAGATTTTTTTGGGTTGGTATCCCCCATTGTGTTTACCTGATTACTAATGAAGAGTTTGGTTCGTTTTTTTTCTCTTTCTCTTCAGCCTATCTTCCACCTTTATTATTATTCGTGAGAAAGTGCACGCAGTTGCGTTATTATATGCAAATACAAATTCAATTAATTAACTTATATATATATATATATATATATATATATATATATATATATATATATATATATATATAACTAACCTTTATATTTCTGAAAAATTTCAAGCCAGAAGAAATGCTCGAAAGTGAATTCGTCAAACAATACAAACTAATTTACTGATCTTTTAGAGAGACGAACAGATTAATTACTTAAGAGGACGACGCCCAGAGATGAGTTCTTGACTCTGCATTTATCAATACTTGCAACAACTTCAACCAGAATGACGGTTTCTTCAGTTTAAGTGAATCTCTTGCCAGAAAACTTTTGGGACGAGTGGGAATCAGTGTGACATGATGGATGAGGAAAGAAAACAAAGGGCAGGGGGACTGATCACCTCATATCAAGACTGCAGGACTGATCACCTCATATCAAGACTGCAGGACTGATCACCTCAAAATTACTTCTATTGCCTCCAGTGTTAAAATCGCTTGTGTTCGACTAAAGAAGCCTCCTGCGAAGGCGATGAAGATACCCAAGTATTGCCCATGTGTCCTGAAGGGTATACCTGGAAGGTGTTCCGGAGGTTAACGCCCCCGCGGCACGGTCCATGACCGTGCCGCGGGGTTGATCAGGGCCTGATCAACCAGGCTATTACTGTTGGCCAAACGCGAACCGCTTCTGAATGTGTATCTTTTCTTCCTTACTGTCTAGAGTGGCACATAAGCCATGGCTGAGGCTAAGCAAAACTCACTCGTACCGACTTATTACACACCCTCCTCTCTCACGCCCTTCACCCTGTTACACACACCCTCCTCTCACACGCCCTTCACCCTGTTACACACACCCTCCTCTCACACGCCCTTCACCCTGTTACACACACCCTCCTCTCTCACGCCCTTCACCCTGTTACACACACCCTCCTCTCACACGCCCTTCACCCTGTTACACACACCCTCCTCTCACACGCCCTTCACCCTGTTACACACACCCTCCTCTCTCACGCCCTTCACCCTGTTACACACACCCTCCTCTCTCACGCCCTTCACCCTGTTACACACACCCTCCTCTCACACGCCCTTCACCTTAATTCCAACACTACCCAGAGTAGAACGTAAGCGGCGCTGCACGCTGGTGTTGCCACAACACACTCATAACCTGTTACATAATTGTGAGCGTATATCTGAAGGAGGGGATGTTGCAGTTCGTAGTATCATATGAACTGTGATATTTGTACACTTTTGGCAAGATGGTGATGGTGAGTTTACATTTCCTGGGTCTATGGAAGGTCTCGGTCTGATGACCAATAGCTCCAACAGAGGGTAATATATATGACTTAAGACCCGCATCAGGAAACACTTGTCCTCTCTCCTGACGAACCTAACTTAACCTGGGTCACCATACCTCAATGGGAGACGGCAGGTGCGCCACATCGAACAAAAAAATAAAAAGAACATTATCTGTCTGCTGGTTTTTTTTTTGACACATTTACAGTTTTTTTTCCCTAAATAAATCCACTAACTAGTGACCACCAACATTTTTTCCCCTCCCATTACATATGCATGGGAAAAACCAAAACCCGTAGGGGTTACGCGTCTGTCCCTCCCATTCTCCCATTCGCGTCCGTCAAATATGTTACGGCCAGTTATTCATTTCATGACAACCATAAATTATTGGCAAGTTCAATTTAAACATGGTAATGAATGTAGCGTTTTTTAATACTAAATGTAATTATTGCATATTAATGGTAATTTAATAGTGTTAACGTGTTATTGTTTGAAATAAAAATATTTATTATGAGCAGGGGATTACAGGCTTATTTTATTTGCACCAAAAAACTAATATAATATATATATATTTATATATATATATATATATATATATATATATATATATATATATATATATCAGAGAAATGCTGTAAAATCTAGACCTTGTATGATATGTCGAATACTGTTGTAAGACTTAGGAGAAAAGTCCGTAAACTTCGAGGAATATGTAAGAGTTCGCGGGGAGACGCAGTAGCTGCAAGGCGGAGCAGACGACCAGGACGGGGGATTCGTGGGCTCAAAAGAAGGTCTGGAGGCTAGCAAGAGGATCCCCCGGGGGAAGAAGGGTGTTCAACGGGGCGTGAGGAGCTCAGTGAAAGTGCTCGTAAAAAAGCAGTGTGGGGGTTGGTGTGGGGTTGATGGGGGGGAAGAAAAGGGTTGTTGGGGATTGATGTCACTCGGGGAAGAGAGAACCGAGGACCAAACAGGGCAACAGGAAAGCTGGTCTTGGGGAACGACGTCGGAGAAGCCCCAACACCACCACAGGCGACGTACTACTGACAGGCCCGAAGATGAAGCGGAACCGAAGACCGAAGGAACGCCGAAAGCGAAATATAACCAAGGAGGAAGAACCGTAAACGAAACAGAACCGATGAGGAAGAACCTTAAACGAAACAGAACCAAGGAGGAAGAACCGTAAACGAAACAGAAGCAAGGAGGAAGAACCTTAAACGAAACAGAAGCAAGGAGGAAGAACCTTAAACGAAACAGAAGCAAGGAGGAAGAACCTTAAACGAAACAGAAGCAAGGAGGAAGAACCGTAAACGAAACAGAACCAAGGAGGAAGAACCGTAAACGAAACAGAACCGAGGAAGAACCTTAAAAAAACAAACAGAAACGAGGAGAAGAACCGAAGAAACAGGAGGAAAAGAACCGTAAACGAAACAGAAGCAGGAGGAAGAACCGTAAACGAAACAGAAGCAAGGAGGAAGAACCGTAAACGAAACAGAAGCAAGGAGGAAGAACCGTAAACGAAACAGAACCGAGGAGGAAGAACCGTAAACGAAACAGAACCAAGGAGGAAGAACCGTAAACGAAACAGAACCGAGGAGGAAGAACCGTAAACGAAACAGAACCAAGGAGGAAGAACCGTAAACGAAACAGAAGCAAGGAGGAAGAACCGTAAACGAAACAGAACCGAGGAGGAAGAACCGTAAACGAAACAGAACCAAGGAGGAAGAACCGTAAACGAAACAGAAGCAAGGAGGAAGAACCGTAAACGAAACAGAACCGAGGAGGAAGAACCGTAAACGAAACAGAACCGAGGATGAAGAACCGGAAACGAAACAGAAGCAAGGAGGAAGAACCTTAAACGAAACAGAAGCAAGGAGGAAGAACCTTAAACGAAACAGAACCAAGGAGGAAGAACCGTAAACGAAACAGAACCGAGGATGAAGAACCGTAAACGAAACAGAAGCAAGGAGGAAGAACCGTAAACGAAACAGAACCGAGGAGGAAGAACCGGAAACGAAACAGAACCGAGGATGAAGAACCGGAAACGAAACAGAAGCAAGGAGGAAGAACCGTAAACGAAACAGAAGCAAGGAGGAAAAACCGTAAACGAAACAGAACCGAGGAGGAAGAACCGTAAACGAAACAGAACCGAGGAGGAAGAACCGTAAACGAAACAGAACCGAGGAGGAAGAACCGTAAACGAAACAGAACCGAGGATGAAGAACCGTAAACGAAACAGAACCAAGGAAAAAGAACCGAAAACGGAGCCAAAGAGGATGAACCGAAAACGAAAACGGAACCAAAGACAAAACGTGAACGAAAACGGCGGAGATTCATCACTCGGTCAGTGGGAAGAGTTCACTGGCAAGGAGAGAAAAAGGAGCAGCAGCATCATGCGTTAAAACCGGTTTACGCGAAGGAAATTGGTTTTCTTGAAGGGAGGGGGAAAACTGACTGGTTTGCAAGCAAAAAAAAAATCAAGCTTAAACTTTAGGAAATAAGCTTATCAGGGAAAGATAGGTTTATCTGAAGGGTAAAGAGCCGCGGCTTGTAAATTTAAGCTGATGCTTTTAGCATGAGAAATAATAGTGGCTCAGTCATTTCGAAAATATAAATATAAGTTTCTGTGGATAATAACAATGCACGTTTGGAATGGTGTCGCACGCTCCGCGCTGCCAGACGTAACACAGGCGCTTATTTTTGCGTTTTTGTCCGGTTACTATACCTGAATATAAGTTATTATACCTTAGCCTAAGCTAAAAAAAAATGAGTAAGAAATATTTAGTTCTGTATGGCATTTTAATAATAATAAGATTTCTTCGGATTTTTAACCCCGGAGGGTTAGCCACCCAGGATAACCCAAGAAAGTCAGTGCGTCATCGAGGACTGTCTTATTTCCATTGGGGTCCTTAATCTTGACCCCCAGGATGCGACCCACACCAGTCGACTAACAACCCAGGTACCTATTTGCTGCTAGGTGAACATGACAACAGGTGTAAGGAAACACGTCGAAATGTTTCCACCCGCCGGGAATCGAACCCGGGCCCTCCGTGTGTGAAGCGAGAGCTCTAGCCACCAGACCACCGGGCCACAGATAATTCGCGTAACACGGCTGAACCAATTGGGAAAGAGGTCATTGACAGTTTCGGCAAAGTGACCGTAACTGCGGTCGTTCCAGCTGCAGCAAGTCGCAGTTTACCCATGATTGATGTAGTAGACTTTAGACTATTTCGGTCCTTCTGGCTATTATTGAATTGCGAAGAATTCTGAGACTTTCCATACTGAAATATTTAGTCCTAGTGATCAAACGAGGTTGTCGTTTTCTGGCGATAACCTGAGAGCCTCGTCTCATTACCTTCAAAGTTTCAACACTCATATTGGAATTTGCAGGTGTCAACTTAGGAGTTTTAGTCTGAAGATGTTGCTCTCAAAGCACTATAATCTTTGCTCTCAGCATTTTGCGAGAAAATAAGAACATTGATATGAAATAAGCTTGTGGAAATCCCAAGAGAGAAAACAAGAAATTAACTTTACCATTTTGATGCATATAATATTAATACACACACACATATATATATATAAAATGTGTGTGTGTGTGTCGGGCCGAATAGGCAAAACTTGCGATTTTGGCTTAAATAACAACGCTCTTCTTGCCGAAAAAAAATATATTTCATTGTGTTTGTTTATTATTAAATTACTGTAAACGTATCTAAAATATATTTAGTTGGATTAGGCTAAATTAAATTCCGCTTGTTGTAATAAGGTTAGGTAAGCTTTCTAAGATTCTATTGGTGCAAAATTATTAATTTTTAAATTAACATAAATGAAAAAAATATATATCTTTAAACGTATAAGATAAAATTCTAGAAAAGACTTAATTGTAATGAATTCTCGCTAATTGACCAATTTTACCTATTCGGTACAACATATATGGGAACAAGCCCATGAAGAAGTTCAGTACTACCGTAGCAGCACTCATAGACTCGGTAGAGCAAATCTACTACACGAAAGATAGTACACATAACTCAGACTCTTTCCAACCAATTATTAAAATAATACATAGTTTAAACGTAAACACTCACCATTTCTACGGCCCTTCCTCTGCTTCGTGTCCTCGTCACCTCAGAACCGCCACTGCAAATACGCACATACACACTGCACAATACGGGCGAAAACACAACACATACACCACCGAATACGTAAGTCATCACAGACCAAACAGCGAGACCTGCCAGGCGGCTGACCAAACACTAAGGATGATACCCTGGTTCTCACTTTCACCACCATAATCACCACTATTATGCTGAGTCATAAACTGTACCTGGGTCGTTAAGCCTGACTGTTATCTACGCACTATTTAGAAGAATATTTTAAGCCCGATAATCGCAATTAAAGTAAACTTCCGGTATATACACATTTATACATCGCAGTATTGTTATTTGTGTTGTTGTATTAATGTTTGTACTGCGTGTGAAGACTGGTATTCC
>WNWK01008887.1:0-2500 GCA_009830355.1 Cherax destructor | reverse complement strand
CTGACTTATTCAGCACGACCTATCCATATATACTCTGAGTTTACTTTACTCCCATTTTAGGGATTAATTTGTTTTTGATGTCGGTGTATAGGTGACTAGCAGCCTTAATGACCCCAGTGCAGTTTAGCGTCTCACTTGACAAACTAGTGAGTGCATCTGGGGAAGGTGTGACACTGTGTAGCTGGCTTGCCGGCTGCCAGAACCCGCCACCTCTGTGTCGCCCACATTGAGACATTATGGAAAAAGAGTGACGGACAGGAGCAGCGTGTGGGCTCAATATTCGGTGCTTTTCTGTGTGTTGAGTTTGTCCCGCACTGTGCAGTGAGCTCAAGCGTGTGTTTACGTACGTTTTTACATAGGATTCTGGATCACGTCATGGTGAGCGGGCGGTGAACTGTCTTGGGAAAACTGCGGTTCTTTGGTGAGTCTTTTCCAATAGTTTTGTTTATAATATTTGGTTGCCTAGAGTTACAGAAAAACTGCGGCGTTTCAGTTTACGGGAAGTGATATTTTTTTTTTTTGTCTTTAAACGTGGCCCTTAAGGATTTAGCGCTTTGTGGTAATCTCCTCTGAACAACTGGATGGTATTTCGAGAAGCGTTAAACCCGTTATTCAGCACGAGTAGTGGAAAATCGATCCTCCGTCCGCTAATATAGTAGAACTTTTTGGTCTTGTATATTTTTTTTTTTTTTTAAATTATTACGACCTTTCGACTGTATATAAAAAAAGGGAGAAATAAAAACAAATTGTCTTTTATAGCTTTTGTTTATACAGTACTTAATGCGATTAATTGGGGAAAGTTCAGTGCAGAAGTTTCAGTGCCAAACCGAAAAGTCTACCTTTTTTTTTTTTTATCGTTTTCGTGAAGCGCCAGAAAGTGTTTGGTAGTTGAGAGGCGATGAGCGCTGAAGGATCGCTCCTCCGTCCGCCGCCACTCGACGGACCGTCGCTGACTGGGGAATGAGAGGCAATCAGGTTCGATTCAAGGAACATGCTATTAGATCCAATACTCTTACCAAGAGTCCGTCATCGGATCAAGGCATCTCCAACACCACCCCATCCCTCCCCTTCTTCCCATCTTTTCCCCTTTTGAAGGGGGAGAAAGCTTACAGAAATTGTTTAAGAGGCGTTAGATACTATTTAAAGTTGTGTAGCATGGATGTGTTTCCATGGCAACTTCCCCTCTCACACCCCCCCCCCATCAGACGCGCGTACACAGAGATGCTGTTGCCGTTGTTATCTTTGGAACTTTGTTAATAAATATCGTATTTTAATTATCGAATAGTAATTTTATCAGTCACTGTATTGTGCCTTTTTCTGTTATTAATGTGGTTTAAGTGACAGACTAGAGAACTTTCAATGTCAAAATCAAAGGTTCACTATAACCTATTAGTAGAAGTAGCACTACTTTATTACTACAACTACTTACAACTACTTACAACTACTTACAACTACTTACAACTACTTACAACTACTTACAACTACTTACAACTACTTACAACTACTTACAACTACTTACAACTACTTACAACTACTTACAACTACTTACAACTACTTACAACTACTTACAACTACTTACAACTACTTACAACTACTTACAACTACTTACAACTACTTACAACTACTTACAACTACTTACAACTACTTACAACTACAACGCTGTATAACCCCTGTGGTTTAGCGCTTCTATTTGATTATAATAATTAAAACTACAACTACATAAAACTACAACTACATGAAACTACAACTACATGAAACTACAACTACATGAAACTACAACTACATGAAACTACAACTACATGAAACTACAACTACATGAAACTACAACTACATGAAACTACAACTACATGAAACTACAACTACATGAAACTACAACTACATGAAACTACACCTACATAAAACTACACCTACATAAAACTACACCTACTAAAAACTACACCTACTAAAAACTACACCTACTAAAAACTACACCTACTAAAAACTACACCTACTAAAAACTACACCTACTAAAAACTACACCTACTAAAAACTACACCTACTAAAAACTACACCTACTAAAAACTACACCTACTAAAAACTACACCTACTAAAAACTACACCTACTAAAAACTACACCTACTAAAAACTACACCTACTAAAAACTACACCTACTAAAAACTACACCTACTAAAAACTACACCTACTAAAAACTACACCTACTAAAAACTACACCTACTAAAAACTACACCTACTAAAAACTACACCTACTAAAAACTACACCTACTAAAAACTACACCTACTAAAAACTACACCTACTAAAAACTACACCTACTAAAAACTACACCTACTAAAAACTACACCTACTAAAAACTATTATTACTGCCACTACTGTTTTTTAATCTCTCAATTTCTACGTTGGTACAAACTATGCATTTCTGCTCTACAACTTTCTTCAAGCAGACTGACGTTGAGTGGAAAGACTTAAAAATTCCGTGATAAACAGAATTTTTAACTAGTCAAA
>WNWK01008886.1:0-80973 GCA_009830355.1 Cherax destructor | reverse complement strand
CATGTAGGCCCCAGCGTTTCCCCTGTTTGAAGCCGCTAAATTTATGCGTACTAGTCGTCAAACGCCCTGGGGGTAAGCCGTCTAGTCGTCCCCTAAAAGGGTTAAAGGTGTGGTAGATGCAGACTAATTCTTGTGTAAAAAAGTTATACTGTACAATAGTTATATGTACAATTATTTTAAACATCAAAAAAGACTATCAAAAGTAATAGCTACATTTTCATGCCCAAAAGAAAAAGAATAAACAAATCATCAATTAATACTTTAGAAACACAGCTATTGAATGATTGATGGTAAATGTTTCCTCCTCTGGGTCAACCTACCTTGGGGGGAAACAACCTACCTGGTAAAAAAACAAGTGATTGAATATTCCCTTCATTTCATCAATAAAATTTTAAGTTTTTTATTTCTATACACACAGAACTGTCATTTCAACTGAAGCTGAATGAACATTAACCTTGTGCTGCCTAGGGGTCAGACACTGCAGACCTGCATGCTAGTATCTTGCATGCAGGCAATTTATAACCTCTAACTAGGGTGTATCAAATAAAATTAATTACAATCTAATTTACAATGTGCTCTAAAGATATCCCTAATTTCCCTTACCTTGCAAATCAGCAGTCGAAATACAGAGGGAAAGCTTTTTTGACAATCTCCTTCTTCACACAAGTAGTGGTCAGGGGGTTTTTCCAATCAATATATCCTAAAAAAAAAAAAATAATATTACAGAATGTTCATTACATTTACATCCCCAAAGTCTGAAAATTTCAATGGGTTAATTTATTCTATCAAACAATATTTTAGAATATGTTCATAAAGCATCTTAAATTTGGGTTTTTATGTTTAAGCATTTTCAATACAGTAATGCTCCTCATTATGACTATCAAGAATAAGTTCACACAATCTGATTAACTCTTTTACAGTAAATGGGTGGTTGCACTGTAGCTGTCTGGCCCCAGGACGTTACTCATTGCTTTCAATAGTAATCCTCAATGTGACGTAAATAAAATAAAGCCCTTTGTTCTTTCTCATGCAGATGACATGACTTACGTTCCCCAACTTAAATGTAACCTCTCAGTGACACGAATTCTGACTCTTAAATATAGCTAAATGGATAACACCAACAAACTAAATTAATGCAGTGGCCCCCCGGTTTCATATTTCCCCTCGAACAATTTTAAGTGTATTTTTAAGGCTTTTGTAAGTAAGGGGATCCCATTCGAATTTAACCCTTTCCCAGGAGCTTGTTCTTAACGTGAAATTTCAAAAGGGTTTTAATTTTCCCATAAGAAATAATGGAAATACAATTAATCCTTTCCCAGAAATCCAAAAATATAAAAATATTATTTTTTAAAAAAATTAAGCTTCTACATAGAAAAAAACATTAAATACTACAGTGCTGTACTACTAAAAGAAAGTAAATAAATGAAAGTTTTTTTACTTACCATTATTGAAGATTGTTGATGGCATATGGAAGAGGGAGGAGGAGTGAGGAGGAGGGTTAGTTTTTGGGAAAGGGGAACCCCCTTCCCAGAAGGACTTCGGGTCCAAAGCCCTATCTGGGGTTACTTCTTTTCTTTGTTTTTTAATCCCACTAGGGCCAGTTTGGGGAGCCCTGGACACTAACAAAATAACTGCCCCAATCCTCTTTTTCGGGCCCCTTTTCAACATGTTCCTGAAGGGACATTGTTTGGTCACTAACATGCTGCTGTTATGGCTTGTTTGAGCTTGTTCAGGGTGGTTTTTTTCAACAAAACTTTGCAATCTATTCCACATTGTACACATCTCCTTAATCTCTGAAGAAGGCCCCTTCCCCCCCTCTTCCTCCCCCTTCCCCCTGAATCAATAGCCTCAAATCTGGTCTGATGCTCTTCTATTTACTCTTGCACTCTTGGTTTTTAGCTCTACCCTGGGGCCCCCTCCTAACTCTTCCCATCATCGCCACTCACCCCCAACCCCATGGACTTCCCCAATTCCACAATACAGTCCACAACAGGCACAGGGTCGGGGGGTCAGGGTCAGCCTCAAACCCTTCAAAATCCCTCTGTTGGACACAACCTGGCCACAATGGTCTCCAAGCAGAGTTCAACGTCCTGGAAGTCACTCCTTCCCAAGCCTTACCTATAAGGCCTATGCACCTGTAGATATTGAAGTCATACTTCCAGAACTCTCTAAGGGTCAATTCAGTGTCCGAGGTCATTTCAAAGCACTTTTCAAACACTGCTTTTGTGTAGAGTTTTTAAGTTAGAAATGACCTGCTGGTCCATGGGCTGGAGGAGAGGAGTGGTGTTAGGAGGCAAGAACTTCAGTTTTATAAATCTGAAGTCTTCACACAGTAGGTCTTCCATGTTTTGAGGATGTGAAGGAGCATTGTCCAGTAACAGGAGGCATTTTTTGTCCAAACCCTTTTCCTGTAGGTATTTTTTCACACTGGGGCCAAACACTTCATGGATCCAGTCACTGAAAAGTTGCTTTGTGACCCATGCATTCTGACTAGATCTCCACAAGACACACAATTTATTTTTGACGACATTGTGTTTCTTGAACACTCTGGGATTTTCTGAGTGATACACTACTCCTGAGTAATGTAGGTCCTGTTGGGCATTTTCTTCCAAAACAGGCCTGTTTTGTCACAATTGAACACTTGTTCAGGTTTCAATTTTTCAGTCTTTATGTAGTCCTGAAACTCGTTTATGAATTTTTCAGCTGCACGTTTGTCTGAACTGGCAGCCTCACCATGCCTTACCACATTATGTATGCCACTACAATTTTTAAATCTCTCAAACCAGCCTTTGCTAGCTTTAAATTCACTACCCATTACAATCTACACAGGTTTCAGGCATTTTCTTTACAAGATCGGCATGCAACTTCCTTGCCTTTTCACAAATGATTGACTCCGACACATTATCACCCGCCAACTCTTTATCCTTGATCCACACCAGCAACAACTTCTCAATCTCTTCGATTATTTGTGGTCTATTTTTGGCTCGCACAGTAACACCTTTTGCAACATCAGCTTCCTTAATTTGCTCCTTCTTAAGCAGGATAGAAGTGATAGCTGACCTGTTTTTGCCATACATCCTGGCAAGCTCACACATTCGCACACCACTCTCGTATTTTTGTATTATTTCCTTCTTCGTGTCTACGGTGTTTCTCACTTTCTGCATACCAGGGGTACCACTAGGAACGTTCTTGGGACCCATGGTAGCTTATTTCACAGTTGCACTTAATGAACAAACTCCAAAAAATTATAATTAAGTGTGAAATGTCTGGAGGAGCGTGCAGGGTATTGTTCTCTCGAGTGTAAACAACGCGGGACTGGCTCTCCATGCCTGCGCAGTGAGGCACCCAAGCGCCTGGGCGGACAGGTCATGGACGCATTCGTTCGACTTGCGATATTTTGTTCGCATGACGATATCGATTTTCTTGTTCTAATGACGATTTGTTCACATGCCGAGCCATTCAAATAGCGGGGGGCCACTGTACCTCGGTTAGCGATGGTGTCGGATACCAAACAAACCGGTTAGCGATACATTTTTACGTCAAAATATTGACTCAGTTTACGATGATCCGTTCGGTTTACGATATTCGTCCCGAACGCGTCCGCGTGGCCCAGCTGTGCGGGCACTCCAGGGAGCGTCAGTGTGCTATTGTTTACAAGCGAGAGCGACCACCACCCACGCATTCATACCAGTATATTATCATTATTCCACTGTTTTTAGTGCTTGCAACTGCTAAATAAGCTACCATGGGCCCAAAGAAAGCTCCTAGTGCCAGCCCTGTGGTAAAAAGGCTCAGAAATACAGTAGAACTGAAGAAGGAGATAATAGAAAAATATGAAAGTGGAGTGCATATCACTGAGCTGGCCAGGCTGTATGGTAAAGCCTATTCTACCATTGTGGCCAAGGGAAATACAGTGGAACCCCGGTTAACGAACACCCCGGAAATCGTGCAATTATGTAAGTATAATATTGTAAGTGCTTGTGGAAGTGTATTTTTGGGGGTCTGAAATAGACTAACCTAAATGACATTTTTTCTTAAGGAAGTAAATTCGTTCGGTAATGGCACTTGAGCAGGCTTCTGCAATGAATTTTTTTCGTTAACCGGGGTTCCACTGTAGACGTAAAATCAAGGAAGCTGTTGTTGCGAAAGGTGCATATGTGATCACAAAACAGAGATCGCAAGTGCTGGAAGATGTGGAAAATTTGTTGTTGGTGTGGATCAACGAGAAACAGTTAGCAGGAGATAGTATTTCGCAGGCAATGCTATGTGAAAAAGCAAGGCAGTTGCATGATGATCTCGTCAAGAAAATGCCTGCAACGAGTGCTGAAGTGAGCGAATTTAAAGCCAGCAGAGGCTGGTTTCAAAGATTTAAGAATCGAAGTGGCATACATAGTGTTGTGAGGCATGGTGATGCAGCCAGTTCTGACAAAAGTGCGCCTGAAAAATATGTGCAGGAATTCCAGGAGTACATAGAGGCTGAACAATTCCAACCCCAACAAGTGTTCAATTGTGACGAAACAGGCCTGTTTTGGAAGAATATGCCAAACAAAACCTACATTACACAGGAGGAAAAGGCACTGCCAGGACATAAGCCTATGAAAGACAGGCTAACTCTCTCATAATGTGTGCTAATGCCAGTGGTGATTGCAAAGTGAAGCCTTTACTAGTGTATCATTCTGAAAATCCCCGAGTGTTTGGCAGATGCGGTATCACCAAGTCTAATTTGTGTGTGATGTGGAAGTCTAACAAAAAGGCATGGGTCACAAAGGACATTTTCTTAGATTGGTTCAATGGCGTGTTTGGCCCCAGTGTTAAGAAATATCTCAAGGAAAATAATTTGCCACTTAAGTGCCTCCTGATAATGGACAATGCTCCTTGTCATCCTCCAACCTTGGTAAAGAAAATTGTGTAGGACTTTAAGTTCATCAAAGTGAAGTTCTTGCCCCCTAATACCACTCCTCTCCTCCAGCCCATGGACGAGCAGGTCATTTGCAACTTTAAAAAACTCTACACCAAAGCAATGTTTCAAAAGTGCTTTGATGTGACCACAGACATGAATATAACCCTAAGAGACTTTTGGAAAAATCATTTCCATATCCTGCATTGTGTAAACCTTATAGGTAAGGCTTGGGAGGGAGTGACTACCAGGACTTTGAACTCTGCCTGGAGAAAATTGTGGCCAGACTGTGTCCTAGAGAGGGATTTTGAAGGTTTTGGGGTTGGGGCTGAGCCTGAGCCTCAGCCTGAGCCTGTTGTAGAAGAAATTGTGGAACTGGGCAAGTCCATGGGGTTGGAGGTGAGTGGTGAGGATGTGGAACAGTTGGTGGAGGAGCACAATGTAGAGCTAACCACTGAAAATCTGCAAGAGCTTCAACAGCAACAAGAGACCACAGGTCAGGACAATGGTTCAGAGGAGGAGGTGGAACAGAGATGGAAGAAGGTGCCTTCTTCAGTGATTAAGGAGATTTGTGGCATGTGGAGCAGGGTGCAGGCTTTATGGATGAATATCACCCTAACCATGCTGTTGCAGGCCGTGCTGCCAACCTGTACAATGACACTGTGGTGTCCCATTTCAGGGATGTTTTAAAGAATCGCCAGACACAGAGCTCCCTGGACAGATTTTTTGTTAGAGAGGGGTCCAGTGACTCTCAA
This sequence comes from Cherax destructor, assembly GCA_009830355.1. NCBI lineage: Eukaryota > Metazoa > Arthropoda > Malacostraca > Decapoda > Parastacidae > Cherax > Cherax destructor. Next base: position 75,321 of record WNWK01008886.1, on the reverse strand, counting down.
CCTGGTCCTAGTGGCATTAAAAGAAAAAGGCCAGTAACATCAGAAAAGAACTTGCCACCTGCAGTGTTAATTGAAGGGGATTCCCCTTCCAAACACTAGCATACTACGTACTCCATCCTTTCCCCTCCTCCCGTCTTCCACACATCAACAACTCTTCAATAAATGTAAGTGACATGTTATTGTACTATATTCAAATGTATTTCTTTATTGTTCATAAAACTGTGTATTATTTAATGTCAAAAAGTCCTAAAAAATATTTTATTTTACTACTTTTGGAAGTCTGGAACGGATTAATTTTATTTCCATTATTTCTTATGGGGAAAATTGATTCGGATAATGATTAATTCGGTTACAGATACGCCCTCTCTGATGGATTAATATCGCTAACCGAGGTACCACTGTATATATACATTTGGACAGTTAATGGGTTAAACGGTCTAAACGTATATATATGTTCTTACCGCTACTGCCCCAAACGTATACAGTGGTCCCTCGGTTTTCGTGCATCTCCAAACTCCAACATTTATGTAAGTGTATTTTCGTAAGTGCTGTTGCAAGTGTATTTTTGGGGGTCAGAAATAGACTAACCTACATGACATTATTTCTTAAAGAAGTAAATTCGTTCGGTAATGGCACTTGAGCAGCATTCTGGAACGAATTTTTGGCGAAAACCGAGGGACCACTGTATACAGTGGTACCCCGACTTACGATGTTATCATCTTACGTTATTTTCGATAACCGATATTTATAACGTAAGAAATTTGATTGTGACTTACGATGTTTGCTTCGTCTACCGACATTCGTACCGGACGTGTCCGCTTGGCTCCCAGCTGAGCGCGCACTCCAAGGAGCGTCAGTGCTATTGTTTACAAGCGAGAGCGACCACCCACCCACACCCACGCATTCATACCAGTATATTGTCATTATTCCACTGTTTTTAGTGCTTGCAACTGCTAAATAAGCTACCATGGGTCCAAGGAAAGATCCTAGTGCTAAGCCTGTGGTAAAGAATGTGCAGGGAGTGAAGCATTTATGCAGGGAGTGTAGCATTTATGCAGGGAGTGTAGCAGGCATGCAGGGAGTGTAGCAGGCATGCAGGGAGTGTAGCAGGGATGCAGGGAGTGTAGCAAAGATGCAGAGAGTGTAGCAGGGATGCAGGGAGTGTAGCAGGGATGCAGGGAGTGTAGCAGGGATGCAGGGAGTGTAGCAAGGATGCAGGGAGTGTAGCAAGGATGCAGGGAGTGTAGCAAGGATGCAGGGAGTGTAGCAGGGATGCAGGGAGTGTAGCATTCATGCAGGGAGTGTAGCAAGGATGCAGGGAGTGTAGCAAGGATGCAGGGAGTGTAGTAGGCATGCAGGGAGTGTAGCAAAGATGCAGGGAGTGTAGCAAGGATGCAGGGAGTGTAGCAAGGATGCAGGGAGTGTAGTAGGCATGCAGGGAGTGTAGCATTCATGCAGGGAGTGTAGCATTCATGCAGGGAGTGTAGCATTCATGCAGGGAGTGTAGCATTCATGCAGGGAGTGAAGCAAAGATGCAGGGAGTGTAGCAAGGATGCAGGGAGTGTAGCAAGGATGCAGGGAGTGTAGCAAGGATGCAGGGAGTGTAGTAGGCATGCAGGGAGTGTAGCATTCATGCAGGGAGTGTAGCATTCATGCAGGGAGTGTAGCATTCATGCAGGGAGTGTAGCATTCATGCAGGGAGTGTAGCATTCATGCAGGGAGTGTAGCATTCATGCAGGGAGTGTAGCATTCAAAGAAAAAGGCCAGTAACCCCAGAAAAGAACTTGGTACCTGCAGTGTTAATGGAAGGGGATTCCCCTTCCAAACACTAGCATACTACTCCACCTTCTCCCCTCCTCCCGTCCTCCACACATCAACAACTCTTCAATAAATGTAAGTGACATGTTATTGTTCAATATTTGCATGTGTATTTAGGTATTCTTTATTAAATTTTGTATTATTTAATGTCAAAAAGTTCTAAAAAATATTTTATTTAACTACTTTTGGAAGTCTTGGACGGATTAAATTTATTTCCATTATTTCTTATGGGGAAAATTGATTCGTTTAACGATTGTTTCGCCTTAAAATATGCCCTCTCTGACGGATTAATATCGTAAGTCGGGGTACCACTGTATATGTTTTATTTTTTTCCTGCCTCCAAATTTGGCATGATTGGCTTGAGATGCTTGGTCAGCATAGAATGGGTCTTAACACTCGGTGTGCGCTGTATTAAAAAAATCTGGGACCACTTAGTACCTTGTGGGAGCACCAGTTAAATTGAGCGCCAGCTAGAGTAAACAGTGCGGAAAACACCAAGGATTCACTGATTATTTTTTTTTCAACAAGTCGGCCGTCTCCCACCGAGGCAGTGTGACCCATAAAGAAAGAAAATCCCCAGAAAGAAAATACTTTCATCATCATTCAACACTTTCACCACACTCATACATAATCACTGTGTTTGCAGAGGCGCTCAGATACGACAGCTGAGAATAGTCCCTCCCAGCTGTCACTATCCCAGACCCCTCCTTTAAAGTGCAGGCATTGTACTTCCCGTTTCCAGGACTCAAGTCCAACTAAATCAATTTACTGGTTTCCCTGAATCCCTTCATAAAATGTTACCCTGCTCACACTCCAACAGTTCGTCAGGTCTCAAAAACCATTTGTCTCCATTCACTCCTATCTAACATGCTCACACATGCTTGTGGAAGTCCAAGCCCCTTGCCCACAAAACCTCCTTTACCCCCTCCCTCCAAACTTTTCTAGGACGACCCCTAACCCGCCTTCCTTCCCCTACAGATTTATACGCTCTCCAAGTCATTCTACTTTGATCCATTCTCTCTAAATGACCAAACCACCTCAACAACCTCTCTTTAGCCCTCTCACAAATACTTTTAGTAACTCCACACCTTCTAATTTCCACATTCCGAATTTTCTGCATAATATTTACACCACACATTTCCCTTAGACAGGACATCTCCACTGCCTCCAGCCGCCTCCTTGCTGCAGCATTTGCAACCCATGCTTCACACCCATATAAGAGTGTTGGTACCACTATACTTTCGTACATTCCCTTCTTTGCCTCCAAATTCACTGATGTCATGTCATATTAACACTCCCCTTTTAAGTGGAAAGTGATGTCGGCTGGCTGGTTGATTGGCTGTCTCTATCTCTGTCTGTCTGTCTGTCTGTATCCATCTCTGTCTCTTTGTCTCTATCTGTCTCTATCACACAGGAAAACATACGTAAATACAATTATATATACGTAGTGTAAATTACCTAGGATAACTCAAAAAATCCAAAGTGCTATACTGTGCTTGTGATCGTGTGTAATACAAAGTTGGTTCATGAGTTACTCTCTGAGACAAGCAGACAGAAAGAAAGACACACACAGGCAGATAGAAAGACAGACACACAGACAGACAGATACAGATAGACAGGTTTGTGTAACGCAAATAAAGCGAAGAAGTGTAAGCTCATCAAATGTCACCACTGTCATTAGTGGAGTGATAAGAAAAGATAAGAGGACCTCACCCCTCATCAAATGTCACCACAGTCATCAGTGGAGGTAAGATAAGATAAGGCAGTGACACACATCTTACATAATGCTTCAAGGGAACTTATTATTATTATTATTATTATTATTATTATTATTATTATTATTATGCACTATCATTATTATTAGTAGTAGTATTAATAATTGGTAGATAAAAGACTGTTGGGTAGACTTCAGGATGTACATGTTTATAGAGGGGCCACAGAAATATTAGATCATTTTTTAGTTGTAGCTACAGTGAGAGTAAAAGGTAGATGGAATACAAGGAGAATGGAAACAGCAAGTAAGAGAGAAGTGAAGATTTATAAACTAAAGGAGGAGACGGTTAGGGTAAGATATAAACAACTGTTGGAGGACAGATGGGCTAGTGAGAGTATAGGCAGTGGGGTAGAAGAGGTATGGGGTAAGTTTAAGAATAAAGTGTTAAGAGTGTTCAGCAGAAATTTGTGGTTATAAGAAAGTGGGTGCAGGAGGGAAGAAGAGCGATTGGTGGAATGATGATGTAAAGAGAGTAGTAAGAGAGAAAAAGTTAGCATATGAGAGGTTTTTACAAAGTAGAAGTGATGTAAGGAGGGAGGAGTATATGGAGAGAAAAAGAGAGGTTAAGAAAGTGGTGAAGCAATGTAAAAAGAGAGCAAATGAGAGGGTGAGTGAGATATTATCAACAAATTTTGTTGAAAATAAGAAAAAGTTTTGGAGTGAAATTAATAAGTTGAGAAAGCCTAGGGAAAGAATGGATTTGTCAGTTAAAAATAGGAGGAGAGTTATTAAATGGAGAGTTAGAGGTATCGGGAAGATGGAGGGAATATTTTGAGGAATTGTTAAATGTTGATGAAGATAGGGAAGCTGTGATTTCGTGTATAGGGCAAGGAGGAATAACATATTATAGGAGTGAGGAAGAACCAGTTGTGAGTGTGGGGGAAGTTCGTGAGGCAGTGAGTAGAATGAAAGGGGGTAAAGCAGCTGGGATTGATGGGATAAAGATAGAAATGTTAAAGGCAGATGGGGATATAGTTTTAGAGTGGTTAGTGTTTTTATTTAATAAATGTATGGAAGAGGGTAAGGTACCTAGGGATTGGCAGAGAGCATGCATAGTTCTTTGTATAAAGGCAAAGGGGACAAAAGAGAGTGTAAAAATTATAGGAGAATAAGTCTGTTGAGTATACCTGGTAAAGTGTATGGTAGAGCTATTATTGAAAGAATTAGGAGTAAGACAGAGAGCAGGATAGCAGATGAACAAGGAGGTTTTATGAATGGTAGGGGGTGTGTAGACCAAGTGTTTGCAGTGAAACATATAGGTGAACAATATTTAGATAAGGGTAAAGAGGTGTTTGTGGCATTTTTTGGATTTGGAAAAGGCATATGATAGGGTGGATAGGGGGGCAATGTGGCAGATGTTGCAAATGTATGGAATAGGAGGTAGGTTATTGAAAGCGGTGAAAAGTTTTTACGAGGATAGTGAGGCTCAGGTTAGAGTATGTAGGCGAGAGGGAGATTATTTCCCAGTAAAAGTAGGCCTTAGACAGGGATGTGTGATTTCACCGTGGTTATTCAATATATTTATAGATGGAGTTGTAAGAGAAGTGAATGCTTGGGTGTTGGCAAGAGGTGTGGGGTTAAAAGATAAAGAATCTAACACAAAGTGGGAGTTGTCACAGTTGCTCTTTGCTGATGACACTGTGCTTTTGGGGGATTCTGAAGAGAAGTTGCAGAGGTTGGTGGTTGAGTTTGGTAGGGTATGAAAAAGAAGGAAATTAAAAGTGAATATAGGAAAGAGTAAGGTGATGAGGATAACAAAAAAATTAGATAATGGAAGATTGGATATCAGATTGGAGGGAGAGAGTATGGAGGAGGTGAATGTGTTCAGATATTTGGGAGTGGATGTGTCAGCAGATGGGCATATGAAGGATGAAGTGAATCATAGAATTAATGAGGGGAAAAAGGTGAGTGGTGCACTGAGGAGCTTGTGGAGACAGAGAACTTTATCCATGAAAGCAAAGAGGGGAATGTATGAGAGTATAGTTATACCATCCCTCTTGTATGGGTGTGAGACATGGGTTATGAATGTTGCAACAAGGAGAAGGCTGGAGGCAGTGGAGATGTCATGTCTGAGGGCAATGTGTGGTGTGAATATAATGCATGCAAAGAATCCGTAGTTTGGAGATTAGGAGGAGGTGTGGGATTAGCAAAACTATTTTCCAGAGAGCTGAGGAGGGGTTATTGAGATGGTTTGGACATATAGAGAGGATGGAACAAAATAGAATGACTTCGAGAGTGTATAAATCTGTAGTGGAGGGAAGGCAGGGTAGGGGTCGGCCTAGAAAAGGTTGGAGGGAGGGGGTAAATGAGCTTTTGTGTGCGAGGGGCTTGGACTTCCAGCAAGCGTGTGTGAGCGTGTTAGATAGGAGCGAATGGAGACAAATGGTTTTTAGGACTTGACGTGCTGTTGGAGTGTAGGTAACGTAACATTTATGAAGAGTTTCAGGGAAACCGGCAGGCCGGACTTGATTCCTGGAGATGGGAAGTACAGTGCCGGCACTCTGAAGGAGGGGTGTTAATGTTGCAGTTTTGTAGCTGTAGTGTAAGCAAGACAGTGATGAAGTGAATGATGATGAAAGTTTTTCTTTGTCGGGCCACCCTGCCTTGGTGGGAAACGGCCTATGTGTTAATAAAAAAAAAAATTACTACACAATACCATTTTCAATATTATATGGAGTCAAAAAACTTACAAACAAGTTGCATTCCAACTATTTCAACTTATGAACACAATGTAATTCTCTGCCTTTTTTTCTCACTGAAAACTGTAATGTAAATAATGGTTATATCTCACACGTACAGTATTTGAAACCATGGATCAGCACTCATACAACTATAATTTAGTCCAAGTGTCCAGTCTGTTAGTGTGGATATTCATAACTCTGGCCATTCATAAGTTAGAGAGCCCATGAAACAGTGCATACTACATCAGTGAAAGCAGGTTACATGCAAAGCCAACAAATTTAATCATAGCGATACAGTATAATGACAATAATTATGGCTGAAAGTCTAATGTCATACAATATATATACCAATCACCAAATCAAATACATAAGAAATGCAAACTAGTTGTGGGTACAAATCACAAAGTTTCTTGTGTTATTATGCTCTCTCATCAATTACATATGTATAAAGAATGTTTTTATCCATGAAAATGCTGTACTAACTATACAGTAATGTTTTTCTCTATTTAAATGTTTTTACACATTACATCAAAAAATTAAACAAACTTTGTAATTTGCATCCTGTGTAAACCATCACCTGTTAGTGCCTTTTACCTAATGCCCTCTATGTAGCGAGGGTGCACAGTTACAGTGCTGTTTAAGAGATAGAAGGAGAAGAAACCGCAGAACATTCCCGTTCCTAAGGTTAGAATGAAGCTGCGGCTTATACCCATTGTGACTCCTGCAAATAGAATAGGTGCCTGTTAGTAATTAAGTCACACTTTTTTGTTTAGAGGAGAGGAAAAGAATCACATTAATGACATCAATAAATAATTAGGTAAGCAAATTGTGTATATGTAATAGTATATACAGTGCACAACCCAGATTACGTCATTATTTCGTTCCAGAATGCTGTTCAAGTGCCGTTACCGAACGAATTTGTTCCCATAAGGAATAATGTAAATTAAATTAGTCCTTTTAGACCCCCAAAAATACACTTACAAAATCACTTACAAAAATACACTTACATAATTGTTCGAGTTTGGAGCAGTACGTAATCTGGGGGTCCACTGTACATACTACTTTATAACAGGGACAGAATTTATCTCATAGCATTTACTGCATTATAGGACTGTGGTTGCAAGAAGTATTCAGAGTACTTGCATCTCTTATCAAGCATTCAAAAATAAAAGGTAAAATTTAATACATGAGATCAGCATATGTACAGTAAAGTATGATAACGACATGTGTTTACAGTATGACTTCTCCAAAAATCCAAAAATTTCCAAAAAACAAAACTGGCCCTAAATTTCCTTATTCAGATAAAGGAGAGCCACACTTTACAGCAATTTGCTTTACAGCATTTTGCTAATGGAGCGGTTTTCAATTATACCCATTCTTCATTTATTCAGACTTCCTACAATAAATATATTACCACTCACAATAAGCCAACAACGAAAATATTTTAAGTAATGTGTGTACTGTATATGTATTTTTTAAGCCTAGCTCTATTGCTCACTTAATATATGACAGTGTAAACATGTTTTCAGGCTTTTATATGCATTTCCCTTTACAGTGATAGCCTGGAACCTAACCTGCTGTATAATTGTATAATCATTGTGTAGCTATTGAGTAAGACCTATCATAAGACTGCCTGAAAAGCCTAGGCATACCTAGGCATATTATTGGCCATCTTGTAATATCAACTTTAATGTATAACTGTAAGTACCCCCCACCTTGTATTACATGAAATAAAGAATTTGAATTTGAATTGAATTTGAATAAGCTGGGCCCTCCTGTATATACAATAAACCAAAATCTTAATCACAAGTGAAATCTTTCAAGATACCAAAATAAATTTGACTTAGTACCTCTTATACTATTACACTGGAACCCCAGATTTCGTACTTAATCCGTTCCAGAAGGACGGTCTAAATCTGAAACGTACGAAAACCGAAGTAATATTTCCCATAAGAAATAATAATAATAATAATAATAATAATAATAATAATAATAATAATAATAATAATACTTTTATTTCGATGCAAGTTACAAGTATACATAGTTATTGGTAGTTACAATTTTAAAACTGTAATGCAAGGAGAGCCACTGGCATGCCATGGCATTAGGGTCAGCTTATTCTAAAGACTTATTCACTAAGTACTTAATACTAGAGAAATTGATTGAGTTTATTCTAGTTATATATTATTTCAAATTACAATATGATTATGCATACTATTAAAAGACAATACTAGAGAAATTGAGTTTATTCTAGTTGTATATTTTATTTCAAGTTACATTATGTTGATGCTATACTAGTAAAATAACAATACTAGAGAAATTAATTGAGTTTCTTCTAGTTATATATTTTATTTCAAATTAACAAAATGATGATACTATACTATTTTAGATGACAATATGATGATATGAAATTGCAACAAGTGTTAAGGAGAATGACAATATAAAACTGAGATTATCTTAAGTAAAATAACATTGGGTTTGAAATAATATAAATACAATTAATCCGTTCTAGACACCCAAAAATATTAACAAAAAATACATTTTTTAAAGAATAACTATAGTTTTACATATAGAAAACAATGAGAAATAAATATAAAGCACTAATGAAATGGATAAATGAACATTTAATACATTACATACCTTTATTGAAGACTCATGTTGGCATATGGAAGAAGGCAAGGAAGGGAGAGAGAGAGAGAGGAGAGCTTACTGTTTGGAAGGGAAATCCCCCTCCATAAGGACTTCAGGTATCAAAGCCCTATCCGGGGTTACTTCCCTGGAAAGCTCTGTTTCTGGTGTCTCTTTAAGATTTGCCTAAAATGGGACAGGTTATTGTCACTGAACATGTTGCAGATATGGCTTGTATCAGCTTGGTCAGGGTGATATTTTTCCACAAAAGTTTGCACCTCATTCCACTTTGCACAAATGTCCTTAATCACTGAAGAAGGCACCTTCTGCCCTATTGTGTTTCTCACCTTCTTTAACAAAGGGCTGGCACTAGGAACTTTATTTGGGCCCATGGTGGCTTATTTCGCAGTCGTACTCAATAGTTAAGCATAAAAAACAATGGATTATTATGAAACGTTTCGGATGAACGCACAAAGTAATGCTCGCTCAACCAGTGACAGAGTCAGACTGAGACACGTACGCATGAGTGGCGGCATTCCGGGCGGGTGGATGCTTCTGATACGTACGATTTCCGGGTGGAGGTACGAAATCTGGACCCAAATTTCACACAAAAAAATGGTCTAAATCCGAAACGTACAATATTCGGTGCATACAAAACACGGAGTTCCACTGTATTTAGCTAAAAAAAATAAAATCAGTGTATTCAAATGAAAAGATTATTCTGTATACTGAATGAGTATTTGATGTAGGTATAGTGTTCATATTTTTTTTTTCAACACGTCGGTCGTCTCCCACCGAGGCAGGGTGACCCAAAAAGAAAGAAAATCCCCAAAAAGAAAATACTGTACTTTCATCATCATTCAACACTTTCACCTCACTCATACATAATCACTGTCTTTGCAGAGTCACTCAGATATGACAGATTAGAAGTCCCTCTAAACTGCCAATATCCCAAACCCCTCCTTTAACCCTTTGACTGTTTCGGTCATATATATACGTCTTACGAGCCACTGTTTCGGACGTATCTATACGCCTAAATTCTAGCGGCCTTAAATCAAGTGGGAGAAAGCTGGTAGGCCCACATGTGAGAGAATGGGTCTGTGTGGTCAGTGTGCGCAGTATAAAAAAAATCGGGCAGCCAGTGGTGCATTGTGGGAAAGCCATTTCAGTAGTCCATGTTCAGCATGCCTAGCGGTAAGAAATACCTGACTTCCCTGCGAATCTGGGACTCTTCTCTTCCTAGTGATAGCTCTAACACAGATGGAAGTGTCTCTGAAGATGAATTTCATGGTTTTGAAAAGTTTGTGACCGAAACCAGAAGGAAGGAAGGAAGAAAGAAAGAAAGTAAGGAAGGAAGTAAGAGATGAGAGGAAGGAAGGAAGGAAGGAAGGAAAGAAGAGATGAGAGGAAGGAAGGAAGGAAAGAAGAGATGAAAGGTAGGAAAGAAGAGATGAGAGGAAGGAAGGAAAGAAGAAGGAAGGAAGGAGGAAAGGAAGGAAGGAAGGAAAGAAGAAAGGAAGAAAGAAAGAAAGGAAGGAGAGATGAGAGGAAGAAAGGAACAAAAGAAGTAAGAAAGGAAGGAAGAAAAAAAGGAAGGCATGAAGGAAGAAAGGAAGGCAGGAAGGATGAGAGGAAGGAAGGAAGAGATGAGAGGAAGGAAGGAAGAGATGAGAGGAAGGAAGAGATGAGAGGAAGGAAGGAAATAAGTAAGAAAGGAAGGAATGAATGAAGGAAGAAAGGAAGCTAGGAAGGAGGTTGTGGGGAAGAAGACATGGGTCCCCTTTTGTGTTGACAGGTTGACAGCAGTGAGGGTGGTGAGTAATGGTATAATATGTCATTTTGACAGCTGCCTTACCCTGACTCAGCAAATTTAGATGTCCACACACACAGCTTCAAGTGCTAAGGGAAGTTGATGGAAAGTGTCCAGTCATTATATATGTGTATATATACAGTGGACCCCCGGTGTTCGGTGTTCGTCCTGCTCCAAACTCGCCTTTTTATATAAGTGTATTTTTTTAAATGCTTTTGTAAGTGTATATTTGGGGGTCTAAAAGAACTAGTCTACTTTACATTATTCCTTATGGGAATAAATTCGTTTGGTAATGGCACTTGAACAGCATTCTGGAACGAAAAATCACGAAAACCGGGGGTCCACTGTATTATAGAACAATAGTAATAAAAAATTTTTGCATTGTTGGTTTGTGTAAACAAGTTCTGTAAACAATATAATGATAATAATGTTTGTGCAGTTATTGTGTTGCATAAAACGAGTGTATATATGTACACAGCACCTTACTTTGGTCTCACAGGCCACATAAGTTACTTGGAAAAAAAATATTGGAAAATACAAGAAACCTTCGAATGGGAGTAAATATAAGTGTACCGGTGAGCGGCATGCGCCGCTGTTGCCATACGCGGCTCATTTTCTACCAACTTTATGCTTCCATATCTTAACATTTTGATATGAAAAAATAATTTTTTTTTTTTTCGAATATTTTGCGACAACAGGAGAGCACTCAGGATTAGGGCTTGCGACAGTCAAAGGGTTAAAGTGCAGGCATTGTACTTCCCATTTCCAGGACTCACGTCCGACTAACTGGTTTCCCTGAATCCCTTCACAAAATATTACCCTGCTCACACTCCAACAGCTCGTCAGGTCCCAAAAACCATTCGTCTCCATTCACTCCTAACACGCTCACACATGCTTCCTGGAAGTCCAAGCCCCTCGCCCACAAAACCTCCTTTACCCCCTTCCTCCAACCTTTTCGAGGATGACCCCTACCCCAATTTCCTTTCCCTACAGATTTATATGCTCTCCAAGTCATTCTACTTTGATCCATTCTCTCTAAATGACCAAACCACCTCAACAACCCCTCTTCAGCTCTCTGACTAATGCTTTTAGTTACTCCACACCTCCTAATTTCCACAATCCGAATTCTCTGCATAATATTTACACCACACATTGCTCTTAGACAGGACATCTCCACTGCCTCCAGCCACCTCCTCGCTGCAGCATTTGCAACCCATGCTTCACACCCATATAAGTGTTGGTACCACTATACTTTCATACATTCCGTTCTTTGCCTCCATGGATAACGTTTTTTGTCTCCACAGATACCTGAATGCACCACTCACCTTTTTTTCTTCATCAATTCTATGGTTAACCTCATCCCTCATAAACCCATCCACTGACACGTCAACTAACAAATATCTGAAAACATTCACTTCTTCCATACTCCCTCTCTCAAATGTGATATCCAATTTTTCTTTATCTAAAGCGTTTGATACCCTCATCACTTTACTCGTATCTATGTCCACTTTCAACTTTCTACCTTTACACACCCTCCCAAACTCGTCCACTAACCTTTGCAACTTTTCTTTAGAATCTCCCATAAGCACAGTATCATCAGCAAAAAGTAACTGTGTCAACTCCCATTTTGTATTTAATTCCCCATAATTTAATCCCACCCCTCTCCCCAACACTCTAGCATTTACTTCTTTTACAACCCCATCTATAAATATATTAAACAACCATGGTGACATTGTACATCCCTGTCTAAGACCTACTTTTACTGGGAAATAATCTCCCTCTCTCCTACAAACCCTAACCTGAGCCTCACTATCCTCATAAAAACTCTTTACAGCCTTCATTAACTTACTACCTATTCCATACATTTGCAACATTTGTCACATTGCTCCCCTATCCACTCTATCATATGCCTTTTCTAAATCCATAAATACAATGAAAACTTCTCTACCTTTATCTAAATCCTGTTCACATATATGCTTCACTGTAAACACTTGATCTACACATTCCCTACCCACTCTAAAGCCTCCTTGCTCATCTGCAATCCTACTCTGTCTTACCTCTAATTTTTTCAATAATAACCCTGCCATACACTTTACCTGGTATACTCAGTAAACTTATTCCCCTATAATTCTTACAATCTCTTTATCCCCTTCCTTTATATAAAGGAACTATACATGCTCTCTGCCAATCCCTAGGTACCTTCCCCTCTTTCATACATTTATTAAACAAAAATACCAACCACTCCAACACTATATCTCCCCCTGCTTTTAGCATTTCTGTCATGATCCTGTCAGTTCCAGCTGCTTTACCCCCTTTCATTCTACATAATGCCTCACACACCTCCCCCACACTCACATCCTGCTCTTCTTCACTCCTAAAAGATGTTATACCTCCCTGGCCAGTGCATGAAATTACTGCCTCCCTTTCTTCATCGACATTTAAAAATTCCTCAAAATATTCCTGCCATCTACTCAATACCTCCAATTCCCCATCAACTAACTCCCCTACTCTGTTTTTAACTGGTTAAGAAATGTATATAGTAAACCTTCAATTAAATGAATTATAATAGGAGACAGCGGGGGGTTGATAATGGTGATCACGTTGGACAGTGATGAGTTTGTTTTGGGCTGATCACAACAATAATTGACAATTCTGTAACCAACGGTCTTTGTCCACTGTTTCCAAAGCAACTAACCCCTGCAGATTTTGTCTTATGTTTCCAAAGTCTGTTAAATGAAGGTCCCGTAAATTAAGGGTACAGTGGACCCCTGAGTAACGAACACATGGAAATCGAAAAATTATGTAAGTATAATATTGTAAGTGCTTGTGGAAGTGTATTTTTTGGGGTCTGAAATAGACTAACCTACATAACATTATTCCTTAAGGGAGTAAATTCGTTTGGTAATGGCACTTGAGCAGGCTTCTGGAATGAAGTTTTTACGTTACTCGGGGGTCCACTGTATATGGTATTTTTTAATATAAAAAATTTATAAGGGGACTGAATGTTTTAACATTCTTTCAAAAAATTTAGTGGCTGTGTGCGTATATTCAAAAAATGTAAAACAATTTGGATTTTTAAATTTTGGTAAACATCACTTTCTGTGGTACCCCATCACTGACTCAGATCCTGACCATTTATGAATTTTTGGAGTCACACTATACATCTTATGACTGTTTATCAAATCTGTTTTCATGTAGTTCATTAATCAACCTTTATTGGAAAGGTTATAAATAAAACCACAAATAATGATTACAAATTATTTCTATCCAAAGAAAAAAAGAAGAAAATTGCAGCAGTCAACTAGTGCACAATATATCACACCAGTGTACTTTACAGTTAAGGCAACATTAATTATTTAATTGCCATTCAAAATTTTACATATTCAGGCATCAACATTTTTGCAATGAGCTTTAGCCTCAGGCACAAAATAGTACTGAAAGCACTCGATGGAAATATTTTGCATAATTCATGTCCATGTACAATGGACCCTCGGTTTTTGTTCACCTCCAAACTCGAACAATTATGTAAGTGTATTTTTGTAAGAGCTTTTGTAAATGTATTTTTGGGGGTCTGAAACGACTAATCTAATTTACATTTGTCTTTATGGGAACAAATTCGTTCGGTAACAGCACTTGAACAGCATTCTGGAAAAAATTTTGAATGAAAACCGAGGGTCCACTGTATTAGCTAGTAATGAGTTGGATACTAGTGCAGTAGCAAATTCTCTAATGCACATGGTGAATATTTTTCCAAGACAATGCCTCACTCTGAAGGAGGGCTGGGGATTTTTACAAGTTGGAGGGGCACTTTAACTGTAGTATCAGTGTGCCTCTGGCAGGACAGTGATAGAGTGAATGATGGTGAAAGTGTTTTCTTTTTGGGGTCACCCTATGCTGGGAGATGTCTGGTGTGTTTAAAAATATTTAATTCGTACTTGTGTGTATTATCAGCATTAGCACGAGTAAACATAATAAATCTCTTTAGATTCTTTCAGCCCAGATGTGCAATTATCATTATCTAGTTATGATATATATGTTGTGTCCAAACTAGCAAAGTCATCCAAATATTGCTCATCAACATCAATATCTACAGATTGCTTTTCACCTGATGTTTTTAACCAATGTATACCATGACATACCCTGAACCTACTGAGCCAGCCTTAAGAGATGAGCATTTTAAATCTTGAATTGTTAATAAAATTCCTTCATCTGATTAATAAACATCAGCCCAGAAAAAGGCACATTTTTCATTATAACACTGGTGAAACGCTTACTACATATTATTCGTACAGTCATGGGAAGCACTAAACCCATAGTGGTCATATAGTGCCTGGGAGAATTGGAGGCATACAGGTTTAATCCAAGGAAAAGGAGGTGCAGGTACAATTCATTGGATTAAGAGCCCCTCACCAGCATCAAGGAACATCCCTAGAGGGAAAACCCTAAGTGCAAAAACAGTAGTACTATACAATTAACTCCCCAAATTTGCAAGGGTTAAGTGAATGAAGAATATACAGAGAACTTTCACTGCATGTATAAGTACAATAAAGCACCTCAATTACTGGGAACAGTTGAAGCCCCTTGACCTGTACTCCTTGGAACACAGGCAAGAAAGATGCATGATAATATACACTTGGAAAATCCTAGAGGGACTAGTCCCAAATCTGCTCATGGAAATCACCCCCTATGAAAGCAAAAGACTTGGAAGGCAGTGCAACTTCCCCCTAATGAAAAGCAGGAACACCATTAGTATGCTAAGATACATAAGGGGATTACCAATAGACCCCTGGCTGTCTTCAAGAGGAAGATGGACAGGCACCTAAAGTTAATACTTGACCAGTCAGGCTGTGGTTCGTACATCAGAGTGCCAGCAGTAACAGCCTGGTTGATCAGGCCCTGATCCACAGTGAGGCCTGATCGTGGACCAGGCTGTGGGGGCGTTGACCCTCGAAACACCCTCCAGATATATTTCAGGTAATGAACTAACAGAATACATTCAGTTCTCTTGTATTCATTGCAAACTTACCTAATGACAATATGTACTAAATTACTGCACTATTATTGCCTTATTAATCTTAAGTTAGTCTTCAGTTTACCCGAAATGCTTTGCATATAAAGGGGCTTTTGGCATATACACCCAATTGTTATACTCCTTTGTACAAACATGTATTGTGCTGAAATAAATTTATTATTATTATTATTATTATTATTATTATTATTACAGTGGACCCCCGAGTTTCGTAAACCCCGGAAATCGTACATTTATGTAAGTATAATATTGTAAGTGCTTGTGGAAAAGTATTTTTGGGGGTCTGAAATAGACTAACCTACGTGACATTTTTTCTTAAGGGGGTAAATTCGTTCGGTAATGGCACTTGAGCAGACTTCAGGAGTGAAGTTTTTACGAAACTCGGGGGTCCACTGTATTATTATAGATGGGGTTGTAAGAGAAGTGAATGCATGGGTGTTGGCAAGAGGTGTGGGGTTAAAAGATAAAGAATCTAACACAAAGTGGGAGTTGTCACAGTTGCTCTTTGCTGATGACACTGTGCTTTTGGGAGATTCTGAAGAGAAGTTGCAGAGGTTGGTGGATGAGGTTGGTAGGGTAAGTAAAAGACGAAAATTAAAAGTGAATACAGTAGTCCCTCGGTTTTCGTGCATCTCCAAACTCGAACACTTACGTAAGTGTATTTTCGTAAGTGCTGTTGCAAGTGTATTTTTGGGGGTCTGAAATAGACTAACCTACGTGACATTATTTCTTAAGGAAGTAAATTCGTTCGGTAATGGCACTTGAGCAGCATTCTGGAACAAAGTTTTGGCGAAAACCGAGGGACCAATGTACAGTGGACCCCCAGAGTTCGTTAGCATCGGAGTTCGTGAAAATCGGAGTTCGTGATGTTTTTTCGCAAAAATATTGGTTCAGTGTTCACGAATCCGCTCAGAGTTCATGATTCGTCCCGAATGCGTACGCTTGGCCTGAGCGGGCCCGACATTCCATTCAGAGTCAGTGTGCCATTGTTTACCAGAGAGAGACCACCACCAACGCATTCATACCATACATTTTGTCATTATTCCATTGTTTTTAGTGCTTGCAACTGCTAAATAAGCCACCATGGGCCCCAAGAAAGCTCCTAGTTTACCAAAGGGTTGGCACTAGGGAGACTGTCTTCTTAAGTGATTCAGTGATTCTACAATATGTTATACTAAAACAGCAGGAATTGATAAAGGCTATAGTGCCAGCCAGCAATAAAGTGTAGCATTAACAGTGTAGCAAGTAAGTTAAGCGATTAAGCGATAGAAAAATAACAACACGAAACTTAACTCCTCCAATGTTGTTGGAGTTATATAGGGCGATTGACAGCATCGCCGTGTGTATGGCGGCCATCACTATTTAAGGCGTATCTTTCAGTGACCCTTATACACCCAACAACAAACACCACAACACCAGTCCTCAGATTCGTAATGATATTTTATTCATTCTAGAGTATATGTCATGTTTCTATGTTATTAATATTGTTTATTATGTAATATTAGATTAATTGTGATAGATAAATAAGTCGTATAAATGATATTAGTGAAATATTGAAGGACTATCTTGTCCTGTCCCCAAACACACACCCCTGTCGCCGGCCCAATTCCAAACATTCGCCAGAAACAGAACTCTCTGGAACACTTTTTTGAGCAACAGGGGTCCAGTGACTCTCAAGCTGGTCATAGTGGCATTAAAAAACAAAGAAGGGAAGTAACCCAGGAAAAGGACTTGGTACCTGAAGTCTTTATGGCAGGGGATTTCACTTCCAAACAAAAGCAACTCTTCCATCCTCTCCCCTCCTCCCATCTTCCACACATCAACAACTCTTCAATAAAGGTAAGTGACATGTTATTATTCTTTTATTCTTCATGTCTCATTGTTTTCTGTGTAATTTAATGTATATTTAATGTACAGTGGTCCCTCGGTTTTCGCCGAAAATTCGTTCCAGAATGCTGCTCAAGTGCCATTACCGAACGAATTTACTTCCTTAAGAAATAATGTCACGTAGGTTAGTCTATTTCAGACCCCCCAAAAATACACTTGCAACAGCACTTACAAAAATACACTTACATAAATGTTCGAGTTTGGAGATGCATGAAAACCGAGGGACCACTGTACAAAAATACTTTATTTTAATACTTTTGGGTGTCTGAAATGGATTAATTTTATTTCCATTATTTCTTATGGGGAAAATAGATTCGGAGTTTGTGATATTCGGTGTTCGCCAGATCCTCTGGAATGGATTAATCATGAACTCCGGGGGTCCACTGTATAGGAAAGAGTAAGATGATGAGGATAACAAAAAAATTAGGTGACGAAAGATTGGATATCAGATTGGAGGGAGAGAGTATGGAGGAGGAGATTGTATTCAGATACAGTGGACTCCCGAGTATCGGCCGTAATCCGTTCCAGGAGCTAGGCCTTAACTCGAACTGGCCGAAAGTTGAACCATTATTTCCCGTAAGAAATAATGTAAATACAATTAATCCGTTCCAGACACCAAAAAATATTCACAAAAAATTAATTTTTTAAAGAATAACTATAGTTTTACATACACAAAACACATAATAACAACACATATTAAATTTATAAATTTACATTTAAAATAACATTTACTTACCTTTATTGAAGATAGGGAGGAGGGAGGGAGGGCTTAGTGTTTGGAAGGGGAATCCCCATCCATAAGGACTTCAGGTATTAAAGCCCTATCTGGGGTTACTTCCCTTCTTGGTCTTTTAATGCCACTAGGACCAGCTTTAGAGTCACTGGACCTGTCTCACAAAATAACTGTCCACAGTCCTCTGTTTCTGGCATCTCTTTAACATGTTCCTGAAGTGCAATATGGCTCTGTCACTGAACTTGTTGCAGAGATGGCTTATTTCAGCTTGCTCAGGGTGGTATTTTTCAACAAATTCCTGCACCTTATTCCACATTGAACAAATTTCCTTAATCTCAATTCGATGGTGTTCCTCACTTTCTTTACCACAGAGGTGCCACTAGGAAGCTTCTTTGGACCCATGGTGACTTATTTCACAGTGACAATCAATAAACAATCAATAAACACAATAAAATTATTGTGAAATGTTTGAATGAGCACGCTGGGAAATGTTCACTCAATGGTAAACAAAGCTACACTGGCTCACGAAGCCTGCGTGGGGAGGCGCGCAAGTGTGGGCAGGCGGACAGGTCTGGTATGCGGGCTGAAACTTGGGGAAACGGCTGATAGTCGGGGAAAAATTGGGCCGAAAAAAGCGACAAAACTCAAGTTGGCCGATACTCAGACCGGCCGATAGTTGGGGGTCCACTGTACTTAGGAGTAGATATGTCAGCAGATGGGTCTATGAAGGATGAGGTGAATCATAGACTTGATGAGGGGAAAAGGGTGAGTGGTGCACTTAGGAGTCAGAGGAGACAAAGAACTTCGTCCGTGGAAGCAAAGAGGGGAATGTATGAGAGTACATATAGTTATACCAATACTCTTATATGGGTGTGAAGCATGGGTGGTGAATGTTGCAACAAGGAGAAGACTGGAGGCAGTGGAGATGTCATGTCTGAGGGCAATATGTGGTGTGAATATAATGCAGAGAATTCGGAGTTTGGAAATTAGGAGGAGGTGCGGGATTACCAAAACTATTATCCAGAGGACTGAGGAGGGATTGTTGAGGTGGTTCGGACATGTAGAGAGGCTGGAACAAAATAGAATGACTTCGAGAGTGTAAAAATCTGTAGTGGAGGGAAGGCAGGGTATTGGTCGGCCTAGGAAAGGGTGGAGGGAGGGGGTAAAGGAGGTTTTGTGTGTGAGGGGCTTGGACTTCCAGCAAGCATGCGTGAGCATATTTGATAGGAGTGAATGGAGACAAATGGTTTTTAGGATTTGATGTGCTGTTGGAGTGTGAGCAAGGTAACATTTATGAAGAGATTCAGAGAAACCGGCAGACTGGACTTGAGTCCTGGAGATGGGAAGTATAGTGTCAGCACTCTGAAGGAGGGGTGTTAATGTTGCAGTTTTATAACTGTAGTGTAAGCACACCTCTGGCAAGACAGTGATGGAGTGAATGATGATGAAAGTTTTACTTTTTCAGGCCACCCTGCCTTGGTGGGAAATGGCTGATGTGTTAATAAAAAAATAATAAAATAAATATTAATGTGGCACTTAAGAAGGAAGGAACACTGCAGAAGCCTACTTACTTACTGTTAGGTAATTCCAGCAACATTATTGCTACCAGCTTACTTTTCCAATACCTAATAATACCTTGATGACCAAACCGGTACACCTTTACTGGTCAATATTGTGTACCTTTGCATGTCTAATTCCTCATCACCTAACCTCACTTAGCTGGCTACACAGATGTGTATGTCTATCATTACACCCACGGAAACATGGCTAAAACCTGATGTTACAAACATCTATGCCATTCCTGGGTACAAAGCTATACACAACCAGACCAACTAGGAGGTGGAACAGCTATATACTACTCTGATGAATGTGAATGTATAAATACTACTTGCACAAGTGATGAATATGGAGAATATATTATTGCTAAATTTAAATCCAAAGACTTTAAAAAACCTTTAACAGTTGGAGCTATCTATAGAGTACCTCAATCCAATATTTACTTATTTAGTGAAAAACTAAGAAACATGATAATTGATGCACAGATGAACACACTAACACGCCCCGATGGCATGGTGACTAGCGCTCTTGCTTCACGCACGGAGGGCCCGGGTTCAATTCCTGGCGGGGCCGAAACATTTTGAAGTGTTTCGTTACACATACACACATACATACAACAGGCCTAGTGTCTAATTGACATGTGCCTAGGACAAAATGGTAACTAACTAACCACCTGATTCTCAAAGGTGACTTCAACATAAACCTCCTCCATGACCATGACCCACAAGTAAATGAATTCTCAAACACTATGAGCAGCTGCTTACTTCTGCCAACAATAACAAAATCTACAAGAATCACAGATACTAATGCCTCTTTACTAGACCACATCTGGACAAACACTATATCCCTATTAAAATCAAGCATAATCAAAGATAACACCACTGACCACTATCCTACCTTTCTCATAACCAACTTATGTAAATTGCCTCAGGACACAACTAAGATCACCTTCCAACTACATAATGAGTCATCTGTTAATAACTTCATTACAGCAATAAGTAATATCAACTGGCAAAATGAGCTAGACAACAATCCTGATATTGATGAATGTTAATTTTTTTTTTGAAAAAAAAAAAAAAAATACAGTGGACCCACGGAAATTGAACGCCTCCCAACTCGACCTATTATATATTATATATTAACACATCGGCCGATTCCCACCAAGGCAGGGTGGCCCGAAAAAGAAAAACTTTCGTCATCATTCACTCCATCACTGTCTTACCAGAGGGGTGCTTTACACTACAGTTATAAAACTGCAACATTAACACCCCTCCTTCAGAGTGCAGACACTGTACTTCCCATCTCCAGGACTCAAGTCCGGCCTGCCGGTTTCCCTGAATCCCTTCATAAATGTTACTTTGCTCACACTCCAACAGCACGTCAAGTATTAAAAACCATTTGTCTCCATTCACTCCTATCAAATACGCACACGCATGCTTGCTGGAAATACAAGCCCCTCGCACACAAAACCTCTTTTACCCCCTCCCTCCAACCTTTCCTAGGCCGCCCCTACCCCGCCTTCCCTCCACTGCAGATTTATACACTCTCGAGGTCATTCTGTTTTGTTCCATTCTCTCTACATGTCCGAACCACCTCAACAACCCCTCCTCAGCCCTCTGGATAATAGTTTTGGTAATCCCGCACCTCCTCCTAATTTCCAAACTCCGAATTCTCTGCATTATATTCACACCACACACTGACCTCAGACATGACATCTCCACTGCCTCCAGCCTTCTCCTTGTTGCGACATTCATCACCCATGCTTCACACCCATATAAGAGTGTTGGTATAACTATACTCTCATACATTCCCCTCTTAACTTCCATGGACAAAGTTCTTTGTCTCCACAGACTCCGAAGTGCTCCACTCACCCTTTTACCCTCATCAATTCTATGATTCACCTCATCCTTCATAGACCCATCTGCTGACATGTCCACTCCCAAATATCTGAATACATTCACCTCCTCCATACTCTCTCCCTCCAATCTGATATCCAATCTTTCATCACCTAATCTTTTTGTTATCCTCATCACCTTACTCTTTCCTATATTCACTTTCAATTTTCTTCTTTTACATACCTTACCAAATTCATCCACCAACCTCTGCAACTTCTCTTCAGAATCTCCCAAAAGCACAGTGTCATCAGCAAAAAGCAACTGTGACAACTCCCACTTTGTATTTGATTCTTTGTCTTTTAACCCCACACCTCTTGCCAAGACCCTCGCATTCACTTCTCTTACAACCCCATCTATAAATATATTGAACAACCACGGTGACATCACACATCCCTGTCTAAGGCCTACTTTTACCGGGAAATAATCTCCCTCTCTCCTACACACTCTAACCTGAGCCTCACTATCCTCATAAAAGCTCTTCACTGCTTTCAGTAACCTACCTCCTATTCCATACACCTGCAACATCTGCCACATTGCCCCCCTATCATACGCCTTTTCCAAATCCATAAATGCCACAAAAACCTCTTTACCCTTATCCAAATACTGTTCACCTATATGTTTTATTGCAAACACTTGGTCTACACACCCCCTACCTTTCCTAAAGCCACCTTGTTCATCTGCTATTCTGCTCTCCGTCTTACTTTTAATTCTTTCAATAATAACTCTACCATACACTTTTCCTGGTATACTCAACAGACTTATTCCCCTATAATTTTTGCACTCTCTTTTGTCCCCTTTGCCTTTATACAAAGGAACAATACACGCTCTCTGCCAGTCCCTAGGTACCTTACCCTCTTCCATACATGTATTAAATAATAGCACCAACCACTCCAAAACTATATCTCCGCCTGCTTTTAACATTTCTACCTTTATCCCATCAATCCCAGCTGCCTTACCCCCTTTCATTCTACCCACTGCCTCACGAACTTCCCCCACACTCACAACTGGCTCTTCCACACTCCTACAAGATGTTATTCCTCCTTGCCCTATACACGAAATCACAGCTTCCCTGTCTTCATCAACATTTAACAACTCCTCAAAATATTCCCTCCATCTTCCTGATACCTCTAACTCTCCATTTAATAACTCTCCTCTCCTATTTTTAACTGTCAAATCCATTTGTTCCCTAGGCTTCCTCAACTTATTAATCTAACTCCAAAACTTTTTCTTATTTTCAACAAAATTTGTACAGTAGGGCCCCACTTATAAGGCAGGTTAGGTTCCAGGCTACTGCCGGAAAGCAGACTTCGCCGGAAAGCAGAACACCATTTTTTTCCACTTATAATAATAATAATAATAATACTTTATTTAGACATTGTACAATTATATATGGTAGATATAGTAATACATAGTTATGACTTAGTTATTAATGAGATGTACATGCCAAAAGCCCCTAATATGCTGTGCATTGCGGGTATTCTTAGGATTACTTAATTCTAGACTACATGGTAAAAAGTTATGGTTGATAATTTATAAAATAAGTAAAGTTGCATATCTAAGTTATAAAGTTTGAAGATAAGTTGAACATATCAATTACTTGTAGCAATGCAACTAATTGAGTGAGATAACAATTTAGAACAATTAATTGCATTGCAGTTAGTTTACGTGGTCAATATAATGTAGGTGTTGTGGAAATAATTAGCTAAGTATTTAATATTCATAACAGGTTTTACATTCAATTGATTAGTCAGGTTTTTACGTTTGATTATTCTACTTTGCTGGGAATGTTTGATATTGAGCAATTAGCTTTGGGTGATAAGGTGGTTTTTTAGCATCGTTTTGAATTGGGGTACAGGTAGGGTTTCTTTGGCAATGGCAGGTAATGAATTCCAAATTTTCGTGCCTTTTATATGCATTGAGTTTTTACATAGTGTTAGATGGACACGGGGAACATCGAGGAGTGATCTGTGTCTAGTGTTATGGTCATGTGTCCTGTTAAAATTGGTAAGGAGAAGTTTGAGTGGTGGGTTACTATTTGCATAGAGTGTTCTATGTATGTAATAGGCACAGTATAAAGAATGGATGTCTTGTATGGTGAGTAAGTTTAGGTTTTTGAATATTGGTGGAGTATGTTGCCTGGAGTGAGAATTTGTTATCATTTTAACTGCTGAATGCCAGATAACAAGTTTACACTAACATGTATTAAGTTAGCAATAGAACTAGGCATTAAAAAAACAATAAAAAGTAAAATACACACACTTTACACTCATTATTTACTTCAAAATATTTGTAGTCTTAATGTAGGGCAAAAGGTGAGTAGTATTTATTGTAAGAAGTCAGGTGTGGGTAGATATGGTAGCCCTCCAACCCACCCCACCAACACATAATATACTACAAGGCTTAAAGCGCCCTAGTGATAAAATGCATATACAGTGGTCCCTCGGTTTTCGTGCATCTCCAAACTCGAACATTTATGTAAGTGTATTTTCGTAAGTGCTGTTGCAAGTGTAATTTTGGGGGTCTGAAATAGACTAACCTACGTGACATTATTTCTTAAGGAAGTAAATTCGTTCGGTAATGGCACTTGAGCAGCATTCTGGAACGAATTTTCGGCGAAAACCGAGGGATCACTGTACAATACACTCATTACTTACCTTAAAATATTTGTACTAGTCTTAATGAAGGGTGAGAGGTGAAAAGTATTTATTTGTAGAAAGTCAGGTGTGGGAGGGAGGTATTTTAGCCCGCCTGGCCACCCCACCCACGCAGAGTACTATGTAAACAAACGAATGAAGCGTCTGGTTATGGTTCATACACGTTCATACAAACACCTTACATTGTGTACAAGTTGTCTCCACAGTGGTACAGTAGAATAAATAAAGACAAACACTTCCATTCTCATGTAACATCATTTTTAGAAGGAATGATGCTCTGACAAGTTAGTACAGAATAAATAAACAGCAACACTCCCATTCTCATGCAACACACCATTTTTAGAGTGAATGATGATATTATTATTATTATAATTATCATAATAAACAAGAAGCACTAAACCCACAAGGGTCATGAATAGCTATAGATAGAGTGAAGGCATACGAAAGGAATATTTTTCTACGGTTAAGTAACTGGTGTTCGACTAGAGAAAACATAATTCTTCCGACTCTCCTACAAACTGCTTGGTAAACAAATCTCATATTTATGTCAATTTTTATACTGTGGGTGTATGTATCATGTTTATATGTTATGTATCATAATTTTGAAAAAAATATCATAGATGGATTGATGGAAATGTCTATATTAACGTAATATACGATATTTAATGCGCACAAGAGATTATTATGATGGCGTCTTCAAGAGTAGAGAGAGACGCTTAGTGATTTTAATGTGCACCTGCACGCCAGCACAGTGTGTAAGTATATTTAGGTACAGGTACACATAAGTATAATTATCAGAGTACAGTGGACCCCCAGTTAACGGCCATAATTCATTCCAGAATGCTGTTCGAGTGCCGTTACTGAACGAATTTATTCCCATAAGGAATAATGTAAAGTAGATTACAGTGGACCCTTGAAAATCGTCCATAATCCGTTCCTGAGAGTCCGCCTATTTTCAAAATGGACGACTTTCAAAACCATTTTCCCCATAATAAATAATGTAAATCAAATTAATCCGTTCCAGACACCCAAAAGTATTTAAAAAATATTTTTTTTTTTTACATGAAATGTATATTTATCTACACAGAAAACAATGAGATATATAGTATTAAACAGTAATAAATTGACACTTACCTTTATTGAAGAGTTGTTGATGTGTGGAAGAAGGAAGGAGGGGAGAGGAAGGAGGTATTGCTAGTGTTTGGAAGGGGAATCCCCTTCCATGTATGGTATGAATGCGTGGGTGGCGGTCACTCGCTGTTAAACAATGGCACACTGACACTCAGTGTGGTGTTTATGTGCCCAGGCGGCTGGAAGGCCACGCGGAAACGTTTCAAACGACCGCCTATTTTTAAGCCAACGGACTATTATCAAGCCAATATTTTGCCGAAAAAAGTGGCCTATTTTCAAATTCGCCTATATTCAAGGGAGCCTATTTTTGAGGGTCCTTTTAGACCCCTAAAAACACACTTACAAAATCACTTACAAAAATACACTTACATAATTGTTGGAGTTGGGAGCAGTACGTAAACCGGGGGTCCACTGTACAGTGGTCCCTCGGTTTTCGTGCATCTCCAAACTCGAACATTTATGTAAGTGTATTTTCGTAAGTGCTGTTGCAAGTGTATTTTTGGGGGTCTGAAATAGACCAACCTACGTGACATTATTTCTTAAGGAAGTAAATTCGTTCGGTAATGGCACTTGAGCAGCATTCTGGAATGAATTTTCGGCGAAAACCGAGGGACCACTGTACATATAAAATATGCAATAACTTTAAAACACTTGAAATTTTGGAAAATTTCCAGACATAATAGAGATATGTGCTCACGGAGAATGTTAACAAACTGGGTGGGGCGCGCCGTATTTGAAAGACCGCTCACCATATAGAAAGTTTTGGTCATAATTTGAAATTGCCGTATTAGCGGAACTCTGTAAGGTGAAACGCCGTAAAGTGGGAACCTACTGTATATGAAAAACAGTACAGACTGGGTCAAATAATGAAGGAACAGACAAAACGATTCTCGTCTACGCTTACGAATCTAATACGAAGGGCCAAAAAACTGTATTACGAAAACAGATTTTATGACAAAAAAGGGGATATGAAAAAGACGTGGAAAACCCTCTCTGAGATTCTAGGATCTAGGAAACTGCCTCAAAAAAATGTAATTAATCTTACCAAGCCTAATGAACCTCTCATCCTGCTGACAGATACTGCCAACAAACTAAATGTCTTTTTCTCCACTGTAGGAACAACACTAGCAAGCAAAATCCCTAACTCATACACACAACCAAAAAACTACCTCACTGGCAATTACCCAAATACTCTTTTCCTAACCCCAACAAACCCTATTGAAATCTCACTCATCATCAAAACACTAAAGAACAAGTCATGAGACCTAAATAGCTTACCACCTATTATGTATAAAAAAAGTTCCCATTTGTTGTCACCCATTATAGCAACACTTTTCAACAAGTCCATTGAATCCTCAACCTTCCCATCCCTACTCAAGACAGCAAGGGTTACACCAATCCACAAAGGAGGTGATCCTGATGATCTAAATAACTATAGATCTATATCAAACCTACCCCTGCTATCTAAGATCTTCAAAAAAATAATACACAAGGGGTTAAGTATGTTGTATCCCACAACATACCTAACCCCTGCCAGTTTGGATTTATGCCAAGCAAAAGCACAAGTGATGCATTATACACATGCTCAAGCTACTATATACGGCACTGGAAAAAAAGGAAATTCCACTGGGCATCTTCATAGACCTACGGAAAGCATTTGACACAGTTGACCATGAGCTCTTGCACCTAAAACTTGAACATTAGGGGGTAAGAGGACATTCACTCGATTACCTTAAATCATATCTTAGCAATAGACACCAATGTGTATACAAAAATGGTGTTGCCTCCACCACACAACATGTTCTACTTGGAGTTTCCCAGGGCAGTGTCCTTTGACCATTACTCTCTCATTTACATCAATGACCTCCCTAATGCCTCCAAACTACTTAAATCTGTTCTCTTTGCAGATGACACTACCTATATCTTCTCTCACCCAAACCAAACCATACTTAGAAACACTGTAAATGATGAGCTGCTAAAAATATCCACTTGGATGACGGCCAACAAACTTACTCTCAATATAGACAAAACCTACTTCATACTGTTTGGTAACAGATCTGCAAATATACAGCTAGACATATCGATAAATGGTTCCTCCATTTCAAGACACATGGAAGGGAAATTTCTAGTGCTCCACAATGACAGCTGTCTTAAATTTCAGACCCACATACAGCATATTATCAAAAAAATCTCCAAAACAGTAGGCATCCTCTCTAAGATACGGTACTATGTACCCTAAACGGCACTTCTTGCTCTTTACCACTCTCTCATCTACCCTTACCTCACCTATGGTATTTGTGCATGGGGTTTAACCATAGCAAATCACCTTAAACCCCTAATTATACAACAAAAAGCTGCAGTGAGAATGATTACACACTCCTGTGCCAGGCAATACACCCCACAGCTATTTAAGAGCTTGAACCTGCTTAACATACATAATATCCACTTATATTATTGTGCCTACTACATACACAGAACATTATCTCCAATATAAAACCTTCCCTCACACTCCTTCTTGAGAACTACAATAGAACGCACTTGCATAACACAAGACACAAAACACTTTGATATCCCTCGTGTCCATCTCTCCCTATGCAAAAATGCAATGCATATAAAGGGCCCAAGGATCTGGAATTCATTGCCTGAAAATTCAAAGGGGCCCCTGCCTGCACACCAATTCAAGGCACTACTTAGAACTCACCTCACCTCCCCAAAGTAACAACACAAACACTATATACTACAGCCACCATCAACCCAAAATTTACCAAATTTTATAAATTATTTCAAAACTCAAATTGTCTCAATCTCATTATTATAATGTGCTAAAATCTAATACTGTTACTAACTCTTTTGATATATATATAAAATCAATGTTAAATTTGAACCATTTATATGTAACTACCTCTCTTGATATAAAATCTCATTATTATAGTGCTAAAATATAATACTGTAACTACCTCTGTTGATATATAAAAAATCAATGTTAAATTTGACACAACTATGTTTTATGTCTAGTATTAAGTACAGTCTGTAAAATATAATACTGTAACTACCTCTGTTGACATATAACAAATCAATATTCAATTCGAACCAACTTTGATATACATATATATATGTCTAATATTAGGTAGTCTGTAAGGCATAGTCAGCCCAAAATGCCTTGGCATGACAGTGGCTTTCTTTGCACTTGCAAATCAATACTGAAATTACACATTGTAAACTATGCGTGGAAACAGACTCCTTATAACATGTCAGTCACACATTGTAAATTTTGCAAAGAAATAAAAATTTGAATTTGAATTTGAATTTGAGCTGTGGTCTGTTGCTGTTCCAGTTGAAGGTCTTGCAGCTCTTCAGTGGTTAGCTCTTCCCTGTGGTCATCCACCAACTCTTCCACATCCTGGCCACTCACATCCAACCCCATGGACTTCCCCAAAGACACAATAGATTCCACACTGTGTATGCCAGTTCCCTTCTTGAATTTATCAAACCAGCCTCTGCTGGCCTTAAATTCACTAACAGCAGCACTCGTTCCAGGCATTTTCTTTGCGAGATCCACATGCAACTGCCTTGCCTTTTCACAAATTATCGCCTCCAAAACACTGTCTCCCGCTAACTGTTTTTCATTGATCCACACCAACAACAACTTCTCAACATCTTCGATTATTTGCGATCTCTGTTTTGTTAGCACATTTACCCCTTTCGCAACATCAGCTTCCTTGATTTCTTTTTTCTTTGCCAGGATGGAACTGATCGTTGATGCGGACTTCCCATATATCCTGGCGAGATTGGCCATGCGTACACCACTTTCGTACTTTGCTACAAGTTCTTTCTTGAATTCTATTGTGTTTCTAGCCTTCTTTATCAAAGAGCTGGCACTCGAAACTTTCTTTGGCCCCATGGTGGCTTATTTACCAGTCGAACTCAATAAACAAGCACAAAAAGCAATGGATTATTATGAAATGTTTCAGATGAATGCGCGAGGTGATGCTCACTCAATGAGAAACAAAGGCAGACTGAATCACGAATGCATGGGATGCTTTGTGTGGGCGATCAATTCCGGGAAATGAGTGGCCGAGTCACACAGGCAGGCGGACGAGTTTGGTACGAACCATTTTCAACTGCACGAAAACCGAGCAGATGTACGAAAACTGGGACAAAATTTTGACGAAAAAAGTACATAATCAAAAACCGAATCGTACAAAAACTAGGGCATATGAAAACCAAGGTTTGACTGTACTCAAGGGGAGGCACTAAACACATAAAGGTCATACAGCTCCTGGGAAAGGGGGGCTAATCAGGTTTGATCTTGAGAAAGGGAAGATGTGTGTCCAATTCCTAGGATCAAAAGCACTTCCAAGTGTATGGAAAGATGCCCAACATCTCCACCCACCTCACATGATCACTTTCATTGGGTTAAGTTACAATTCTGAAGTCTAATGATGCAGACTCTTGAATTACTGCACATTATTAATAATAAAGTCACTTCAACAATTAGTTTTAAATAGTGTACAGTAGCATAATTGTTTTTATATGCCTCTTCCAAATGCTAATGAAGTATTTACTTGCAAATAAATGTACGTTGCAGTTTCATCTACCAGTGTATTGTGCCCATATGTCCTCTAGCATAATGATGCTTTTTACACTACTCTCACACATTGCAATAAGTTTATATTGATTCAATAATACTTACTGTGGCATAATCTCATCTAGATTTTGAAAAGTACCTACATAGAGAATACTGTGAATCAAATACGTATCTTAAGATAGAGCACTCTTGACGTGTTGTTTTAATATACTGAGCAACCTGGCCATGTGCCATTATTCACATTAAAGTTGCCACCTTTGGAATAACCCAAAAACTTAGATACACTATCTGAAAATTGCTAGACAAAAAAAAAATTACACACAATATTAAAAAGAATTAAGAATAATCAAAAATTATTTAAATAATTACAATATAAAAAATAACAGCATACATTCTCTAATTCAACACCCTTTATAACAGCAGCATTATCTTATCAACTTAAAAAAGTAAAATCCTTATCTCTGCACAACATACAATAACCTATGGTTCCCATGTCACACCAGTGAAACTATAAATCTGGTTAATTTTAAAATATGTACAATAAATAATCTGCAAGTCTACCAATTTGCTTTTAATACTTTTGTCAGAGACTATAGTATTTCTTAGTTTGCCAATATGGGAGATTGAAATACAGTACTATTAATTTCAACAACCATCTCCCACCAAGGAAGAGTGACACTAAGAACAAAACATGTTCACCATATTATTGCAACACAAATAATTGATTTGATTGTTTGATCTGATTTAATTAATTGTGTTACTACAAATAATAAATTATTCTGTTGACATATTATAAAACTGTAATGCTTCAAAATTGTAAAACTATTATGCTTCAAAAATGTTATGTTCAAATTATGTTCAAATTTCATAGCTTAAATACTCAACTATAAATATATTGTAAATTGTTTACTATAATTTTTACCATTTAGTTGTTAGTTAATTTTAAGTTTGCCCACAATGCTCTGCATATTAAGGGCTTTTGGCATGTACACCCCATCCTAATAACCAATTGTATGTCTTTGTATCATGTCACAATAAATTATTATTATTATTATTATAATTCATTCAATTGCCATCTTTCCGGAAGTGTGCATACCTGGAGTATACCTGGAGGGTGTTCCGAGGGTCAATGACCCCGCGGCCCAGTCCATGACCAAGCCTCGCAGTGGATCAGGGCCTGATCAGCTAGGCTGTTACTGCTAGCTGTATGCAAACTGATGTATGAACCACAGCCCGACTGGTCAGGTACTGACTTTAGGTACCTGTCCAGCTCTCTCTTGAAGACAGCTAGGATTCTATTGGTAATTTCCCCTTATGTATGCCAGGAAGCATTTGAACAATCTTGGGACTTTGACACTTATTGTGTTGTCTCTTAGTGTACTCAAAGCACCCATGCTCTTCACTGGGGAAATGCTGCATCACCTGCCAAGTCTTTTGCTTTCATAGGGAGTGATTTCCATGTGCAGGTTTAGGACAAGACCCTCTAAGATTTTCCAAGTGTATATTATCATGTATCTTTCTTGCCTGTATTCCAAGGAGTACAGGTCAAGGGACTTCAACTGTTCCCAGTAACTGAGGTGCTTTATTGTACTTATACATGCAGTGAAAGTTTTCTGTATATTCTCCAGGCATGCAATTTTGCCTGCGTTGAAAGAGGCCATTAGTGTACAGCAGTACTCCAATCTAGAAAGAACAAGCAATTTGAAAAAAAATCATCATTGGCTTGGCATCCCTAGTTTTAAAGGTTCTCATTATCCATCCTATCATTTTCCTAGCAGATGTAGTAGAGACATTGTTGTGATCTTTGAAAATGAGATTCTCTGACATTATCACCTCCCAGGTCCTTTACATTAGTTTTTCACTCTATTGTGTAGTTGGAACTCGTTTTATATTCCGAGTAATTGAATTTTGTCCTCAGTGAACTTCATATTGTTTTCTGAAGCCCATCTAAAGACTTGGTTTATGTCTGCTTGAAGATTTGCAGTATCCTCTGGTATTGTCAACAAAGGACATGGTGCTGCAGCTTACATCTCTGTCTATGTCAGATATAAGGAAGAGGAAAAGGATGAGTGAGTACTGTGCCTTGTGGAACAGCTTTTCACTGAAGCCGCCTCTGGCTTTACTCTGTTTACTATTACTCTTTTTGTTCTACTGGTAAGGAATTTATACATCCATCTACACACTTTTCCTGTTATTTCTTTTACCATGCATTTTGTGTGCTATTATACCATGACTGCACTTGTTGAAGGTTTTTGCAAAGTCTGTGTATACTACATCTGCATTTTATTTGTCCTCCAGTGAATCCAAGACCATGTCACAGTGGTTTAGTAATTGTGAATGGCAGAAGTGACCTGCTCTAAACTCATACTGCCCTGGGTTGTGGAACTGTTGGATGTCCAGGTAGTTGGTGATCTTGCTTCTTAGAACCCTTTCAAAGATTTTTATGATGTGGGACATTAGTGCTATTGGTCTGTAATTCTTTGCAATTACTTTACTGTGACCTTTGTGGAGTGGGGCTATGTCTGTTGTTTTTAGTGACTGTGGGATAACCTCCCTCTTCATAGAATATTAAAGGAACATGAATGGTTTTTTTTTCAGTTCTTGATGAACATGGAGTTCCAAGAGTCTGAGCCTGGGGCAGAGTGAATGGGCATGTCATTTACTGCTTTTTCAAAGTCCTGTGGTGTTAGGGTTATATCAGAGATTCTGGAAGTAACCAAATTTTGAGTCTCAGTAAAAAAAAAATCATTTAGATTGTCTACCCTTAGTCTGATTAACAGCTTACTAAATGCTGAGTCATATTGGGACTTCAACATCTCACTCATTTCTTTGCTGTCATCTGTGTAAGTCCCATCTCATTTAACCCTTATAGGTTGGAACCCCTGATCTGAAACTTGTTCTCCAGATCAGAGAATTTAAAAAAAAAAAAATTCTTATGAAACGATAGAGAATCTTTTTCCAAATGTAATGAAAGCAAAAGTACGAAATTTGATGGAAAACTTACAGAATTTAGCGATCTCGACGATATTTACACATTGGTGATTTCACCCACTTTGAGCCCTATTTTCAGTCAATTTCATTCTTCCAGTCGACTAAACTCATAGCTATTTTGCTAGTATTCCTTCTGTTAACTGAGTACAAGAAACCGCCCATTTACCTATTTCAACTACCCAATAAAGTGATCAGAAATTAGTAATTTGGTCAATTTCACATAAAATTAAAAAATTTCAAATTTCAAAATAGGGTCCAGAATAAACAATGTAGACAATCTTGGCACTAAAACAACATTTCCTCTGTTCATGAGTCACTTCCTCAGGCCTCTCCTATATTACACTTATTTTCCACTTTGAATTTTTATTCACACAAAAAATAAAAGATTTACTGTTATGCAGACTACTGCACTATTGTAATAATTATATAAACAATGTCAGCACATTTGTGAACATGTATTAGACCGACCGGTTGGACGGGTATTAGAGGAGTGACGTAATTTGTATACTCTGGAATATCGCCAAAAATCGAACATTTCCGCTACCTTGAGCTCAATTTCAAGCTACTTTCAGTCCTGAAACCAATCAAAATCATCTATATGTCTGTAACATGTCTTCCATTCTATCAAATGAGACCAAGACACCAAGAATACAAACATAAAAACCATATGAAAATACACTGCAAAATCACTGTTATATACGTACCAAAATTATTGTCGCAGTTTTTTTCCCCATTATGCACTGCGTGCTGCAGGATTTTTTTATATGGTGCACACTTACCCATTCTCTCATATCTAGGTCCAATTTTACCTCTCCCAGCTTATCTGAGATAGCTGAGCTCATGGCATAGAACTACAGGACCGACCCACGCTTCAAAGCAGTAGAACAACGGGACTGACCTCAAAAGGGTTAAACAGGGGCCCAATAACAGATGTGGTTTTTGCCCTATATTTGGCATAAGAAAAGGAATATTTTGGATTTCATTCAATTTCATTTATTGCTTTAAGTTCTTCCTGTGTTTCTTGGCTCCTGTATGATTCCTTAAGCTTAAGTTTAACATTTTCTATTTCTCTGTCCAGTGCCTCCTTCCGTATTTCAGATAGTCTAGCCCCTTTGAGCAGCTCTGTGATTCTTCGCCTTCGCCTGTAGAAGGAGCGTCTCTCTCTTTCTAGTTCACATCTTCTCTTCCTTTTTCTTAGGGGAATGTACCTTGAACATACCTCAAGTGCCACAGAGTTAATACTTTCTAGGCAAAGGTTCGGATTCTGATTACCCTATACGTATCAAAGTTTAACTAATATGTAATTCATTTAGCACCATAAAATTATTAAGATATCTTTTATCATTTCAATGAGGAAGACCCATGTCTTTGCAGACCTATGGGACACTGCAAGCAGCAGCTTAACTGATCAAACAATCAACAGAAAAGTCTGTCCTTAGACTTGTCTGCAAGGGTAGAAGTACCCTGGAAACCAGTCACAGGTATCCTCCACAGGTAGCAATCTGTTTCAGAATGAGCAATGGCTTTACCATATTGATAATGACTGTTACATGAAAAACATCACATAATTTCCATTTCCATCTTTTTTATCTTTTTCTTCCACTTCAAATGATGAATTATGGATGACACATCAGGAATGGCACCATGTATACCAATGTGATAAAATCTTCTTGGGTTGAGAACTGACTGCTGGCTTTATGAGAGCAAACTGTAATACTGTAGTGAGATGCACAACCAAACTGCATAAGTTTTACTGATTTATTTATCCACATCCTAGGGAATATTTTTATAGGGTAAATATTTTTGCATATTTTCCTTTTTTTTTTTTTTGTAGTCACATGATTCCATGTTATATCTTGAGAATGCTTTTTTCAGAGCGACCTGATATTTACATCACTAGTTAACAATTACAAAACAAGGCTTCATATGGTAACTTAACAGTTTTGGGCTCTCTCTTTAAGTGGAAAAAGAAAAGTACATTTGTGCAGGTTAGAGTACAGACAGGCCATCACTAATCCAATTCCATCACTAATCAGGCACTAATTTCGGCTAGCGTAATTTCAAATTTCCCAAGTTACCTCACCAGCATGCTGCTATTTGCTGCATAAACACTGTTGGTGTCACTTGCAAACACAGGCAAGTCATTCCAATTTGTTTTCTTCCATTTGTTATAACCTGCTCACTTTAACCCCAGCCATGGTTCCAATGAATAAAGGAAATGCTTCTCGTTGTGTAAAGCGCAAACACCGTACACTGTCCATGAAACATAAGGTTGAACTTCTGAAAAACTCGACAGCAGTGTGTCTGTGAGAAGCTTGTGTGAATTATACAGCACTGGCTCTTTGATGATAGTTTATGACAAAGAAACAGAAAGAAAAATTTCTAGGTTTCTTTGCTAACAGTTATTCAAAGAAACAGAAGTGTAAAAGGAAAACAATGAAGGAAGGAAAAAGTTCAGGACTAGATCAAGTTCTGATGAAGTGGTTTAGGCTACATGTAAGTGAAGATGTTGAGTTGTAAATTTCAGCTCTTCACTTTGGAAGCGACAGTGATGAACTTTCTTGTGTAAGTCAAATTGGTTAACTTTATTAACCCTTTCATTGTCGGTCCCATTGTATCACGCTTTGAAGCCACTGTCAGTCCTGTAGTGTGACGCCATGAGCTCAGCTCACTCAGATAAGCTGTGACAGGTAAATTTGAGCCTAGATATGAGAGAATATGTCAAGTGTGGTAAGTGTGCACTGTATAAAAAAAATCCTGCAGAATGCAGTGCATAATGAGAAAAAACTGCGACCGTATGTTTTGCGGTGTATTTTTGTATACAGTAGAACGTCATTTAGCACGAGATTATGTTGCACGTTACCGGTATTGCACGATTTAAGATTTGCGACACATTATCATCTTACACGACGTAAAGATGATATTACACGGTTCGGCAGGAGGGGAAAAATTTTGAGCGCATGGTTATTTACTGCCTAAGAATCCTCATGCTTTAAGGAAAAGGGAATTTTTCCTTCCTGTAAACTAAGTTTATTCAGATACACGGGGCCAGGAGCTGAGTCTCGACCCCTGCAACCACAATTAGGTGAGTACAGTTACATACATTATCATACATAGCAGCATATGTGTAGAGAACCTAGGATAACCCAAGTCAGTCAATGGAAATACTGTCACTCTGACTTTTTTGGGTTATCCTAGGTTCTCTACACATATGCTGCCATGTATGATAATCTTCGTAACTGTATCTGTGTATACCTGAATAAACTTACTTACAGTTTGTGGGAAGGACAAACAAGTAACCATTCTCACAAGCAGTCTTGTTTCTACTACTGTTGTTGTGGTTCAGCAGACACCACCCGCCACGGACCCCAGCATTCGTACGTATTTCATACGCGTTAAGAAGTCCTGGCTACAAGCCAGCTGTGTTTGTGAAGAATAAAATAAAGAGTGAATTGTGTTTTGATCTTGAATTAACGAAGAAAACAAAGATATTAGACAAGACATAACCCGTGGCCGTAATGAAGTGTTACTTTGTACACATAAAAAGATTTAAACATAAGTTTGTGTGACTGACTGACTGACTTGACTGACTGAATGACTGACTGAGTGACTGACTAACTTGACTGACTGACTGAATGACTTGACTGACTGACTGAATGACTTGACTGACTGACTGACTGACTGAATGACTTGACTGACTGACTGACTGAATGACTTGACTGACTGACTGAATGACTTGACTGACTGACTGAATGACTTGACTGACTGACTGAATGACTTGACTGACTGACTGAATGACTTGACTGACTTACTGAATGACTTGACTGACTTACTGAATGACTTGACTGACTTACTGAATGACTTGACTGACTTACTGAATGACTTGACTGACTTACTGAATGACTTGACTGACTTACTGAATGACTTGACTGACTTACTGAATGACTTGACTGACTTACTGAATGACTTGACTGACTTACTGAATGACTTGACTGACTTACTGAATGACTTGACTGACTTACTGAATGACTTGACTGACCTACTGAATGACTTGACTGACTTACTGAATGACTTGACTGACTTACTGAATGACTTGACTGACTTACTGAATGACTTGACTGACTTACTGAATGACTTGACTGACTTACTGAATGACTTGACTGACTTACTGAATGACTTGACTGACCTACTGAATGACTTGACTGACTTACTGAATGACTTGACTGACTTACTGAATGACTTGACTGACTTACTGAATGACTTGACTGACTTACTGAATGACTTGACTGACTTACTGAATGACTTGACTGACTTACTGAATGACTTGACTGACTTACTGAATGACTTGACTGACTTACTGAATGACTTGACTGACTTAAAGTTAGACACTCAGTTCAACCATCGACTTCAGTTCAAGAACTTCTACTATCCACCTCAGCCCAGTAGGGCCACACCATCCATATCCACTCTTCACTACCATCCACAAACATCATTACCCACAATTTAAGGTAAGAAATACTATTATTTCTATTGCATTTGTAGTCTTAAGCAGTAATAGATCATGACAATGCACTACAATTACATATCCACCTCAGCTCAGTAGGGCCACACCATCCATATCCACTCTTCACTACCATCCACAAACATCATTACCCACAATTTAAGGTAAGAAATACTATTATTTCTATTGCATTTGTAGTCTTAAGCAGTAATAGATCATGACAATGAACTAAAATTACATATTCGCCTTCAATTTTTGCAAGATATGTTGGTCTAAAAAAACTTGTTTGGCTTTTTGGGGACTCTCAAACACGTATCCCTATTTTTCCCATAAGTTCTGTTAATCATTTAAGACGAAATTATCTAACACGACTTTTTCAGGAACGTATCTATCGTGCTAAATGACGTCCTACTGTAGTTTTTATGGTTGTATTCTCGCTTTTTTGGTCTCATTTGATAAAATGGAAGATATATTACAGAATTAGAGAAGATTTTGATTGGTTTCAGTAGGAAAAGTACCTTGTAGTTGAGCTCAAAGTAGTGGAAATATTGAATGTTTGTCAATGTTCAAGAGCGAACAAATCATGTCACATGTCCAATACGTGTCCAACTGGCCAGTCTAATATGTGATCACAAATGGATTGACATTATTTATACAATTATTACAATAATGCAGTAGTCTGCATAACAGTAGCTCTTCTATTTTTTTGTGTGAATAAAAATTCAGAATGGAAAGCAAGTGTAATATAAGAGGGGCCTGGAGACATGACTAATGAACAGAGAAAATGTTATTTTAGTGCCAGGAATGTATATACTGTTTCTGCTGGACCCTATTTTGAAATCGGCATCTCTCGAAATTTGTGTGAAATTAGCCAAAGTACCGATTTCTGATCACTTTATTGAGTAGTTGAAATAGATAAATGGGCGGTTTTTTGTACTCAATCGACAGAATACAAGGAATACTAGCAAAATAGCTGAGTTTGGTCGACTGGAGCAATGGAATTGGCCAAAAATATAGTGTAAAGTGGGTGAAATCACCAATGCATAAATATCTCCTAGAACACTAACTTTGCAAGAGCATAATTTCGTAAGTTTTCCATCAAATTTTGTACAGTGGACCCTCGCTATTCGAACACTCCAAAACTCACCCTTTTATGTAAGTTTATTATTGAAAGTGCTTTTATAAGTGTATTTTTGGTGTATTTCTGGTGGTTTGGTGGCTAAAGCTCTCGCTTCACGTGGCGAGGGCCTGGGTTCGATTCCCAGCCAGGGCAGAAACATTGGGCGTGTTTCTTTACACCTGTTGTCTATGTTCCCCATCAGTAAAATGGAACTCAGCGCAAGCGACCACAAATCAATTACCTTTGGCATTGAATGGAAGTTTCATAGTAGGGATAACTCAGTAACAGTCCCAGATTTTCGCTTAGCAGATTACAATAGACTTAGAGAACACTTATCATCTGTGGACTGGGGTAATGAAGAGAGCTATCAATATGACAGTTTTCTGAACACTATACATGCTGCCCAGAGAACATTTATCCCATATAAAGAAATTAGATCGAATAGAAATGACCCAAAATGGATGAATAATAGGCTCAAATATCTTTTAGGGCAGAAGAAAGGAATTTATAGGCGTATCAAAAGAGGTGAGGGTCATCTTATGAATCAGTATATTGACATTAAGAGGGACGTTAAAAAGGGGATAAGAAAAGCTAAACGGGACTACGAAATTAAAGTTGCTAGGGATTCTAAAACTAACCCAAAAGGTTTTTTCCAGGTGTATAGAACAAAAGTTAGAGATAAGATAGGTCCCCTTAAAAATAATTATGGGTATCTTACTGACAAAGAGAATGAAATGTGCTCTATTTTTAATAATTATTTTCTCTCGGTTTTCACACAGGAAGACACTAATAATATCCCAAGAATTAGGTATTTTAGTGGGCCTGAAGAAGATAAATTATGTAGTATCACAGTCACTAGCGAAATAGTTATCAAACAGATAGACCGTTTGAAGCAAAATAAATCACCAGGTCCTGATGAGCTTTTTTCAAGGGTTCTTAAGGAATGCAAAATGGAACTTTGTGAACCCTTAACTAACATTTTTAACCTATCTCTTCAAACAGGTGTAGTGTCTGATACATGGAAGATGGCTAATGTAATTCCTATTTTTAAAACAGGGGACAAGGCGTTACCATCAAATTACCGCCCAATAAGTCTAACATCAATTGTAGGCAAATTATTAGAGTCGATTATAGCTGATAACATAAGAAGCCATCTCGATAGGCATAATTTGATTAATGATACTCAACATGGATTCACCAGGGGCCGTTCCTGCCTAACTAATTTATTAACTTTTTTCAGTAAGGCTTTTGAGGCAGTTGATCATGATAAAGAATTCGATATTGTTTATCTGGATTTTAGTAAGGCTTTTGATAGAGTACCACATCAGAGACTGTTAAAGAAAGTGGCTGCTCACGGCATTGGGGGAAAAGTGTTTTCATGGATCGAATCATGGCTCACCAATAGGAAGCAGAGGGTGTACATAAATGGGGTTAAATCTGAGTGGGGATCTGTAACAAGTGGCGTTCCACAGGGATCGGTTTTGGGCCCGTTGTTGTTTATAATATATATAAATGACCTTGACGAGGGGAAATTTCTAGTGATATGAGCAAATTCGCTGATGACACGAAGATAGGTAGGATAATCGATTCAGACGTAGATGTCACGGAACTTCAGGAGGATTTAGACAAACTCAATTCCTGGTCAGAAAAATGGCAGATGCAGTTCAATGTAGATAAATGCAAAGTTCTGAAGCTCGGGAATGTTCATAACCCTAGCACCTACCAGCTTAATAATGTTGAACTCAGCCGTACAGAATGCGAAAAGGATTTGGGGGTTATGGTAAGCAGCAACCTCAAACCAAGTCAGCAATGCCTAAGCGTAAGAAATAAAGCAAATAGATTACTGGGATTTATATCAAGAAGTGTAAGCAACAGAAGTCCAGTGGTTATATTACAGCTTTATACATGGAAAAATAAACACATAAGCAGTATAATGTGATCCTTTATTGACACGTTTGCCACGCAGTGGCTTTATCGAGTCACAGACAGATCAGGTAGATCTGTCTGTGACTCGATAAAGCCCACTGCGTGGGCGAAACGTTGTCAATAAAGGATCACATTATACTGCTTATGTGTTTATTTTTCCATTGTGTCGGTATTTTATACCATTTATTTCCAGCTTTATACATCATTAGTAAGGCCTCACCTAGATTACGCAGCTCAGTTCTGGTCTCCATTTTACAGAATGGATATAAATTCGTTAGAAAACATTCAGAGACGAATGACAAAGTTAATTCATAGCATTAGAAATCTTCCGTATGAAGAAAGATTGAAGACCCTTAAATTACATTCACTTGTAAGACGAAGAATGAGGGGAGACATGATCGAGGTATATAAGTGGAAGATGGGTATTAATAAGGGGGATATAAATAAGGTCTTGAGAATATCTCTCCAAGAGAGAACCCGCAATAATGGATTCAAATTGGATAAGTTTAGATTTAGAAAGGATATAGGAAAATATTGGTTTGGAAATAGGGTAGTTGATGAGTGGAACAGTCTGCCTAGTAAGGTTATTGAAGCAAGGACCTTGGGTAGTTTCAAATTTAGGTTGGATAAATACATGAGTGAGAGGGGTTGGATTTGAGTGGGACTCGCACTTGAGATAATAGAATCATCAAAGCTTATTTCTTGGGTAGAATTGAAAATTAGGTTGGGCAATTATTCTGTTAGTGGGGTGGATTGTAAAGGACCTGCCTAGTATGGGCCAACAGGCCTGCTGCAGTGTTCCTCCTTTCTTATGTTCTTATGTTTAGTCGACTGGTGTGAGTCGCATACTAGGACACTGACCTAATCTGCCCGAAATGCTTAGCATAACAAGGGACTTTCTATATAGTAGAATGTCAATGATGTTAGCTAGGCCTGTATACCATGTACATGTACTTGTAGTAAATAATGATATTATATTATTATTATTACATCATTCCTTAAGAACATAAGAAACATAAGAAAGGAGGAACACTGCAGCAGGCCTGTTGGCCCATACTAGGCAAGTCCTTCACAATCCATCCCACTAACAGAATATTTGCTTAACCCAATTTTCAATGCTACCCAAGAAATAAGCTTTGATAATTCTATTTACTCATGTGCGAGTCCCACTCAAATCCAACCCCTCTCACTCATGAATTTATCCAACCTAAATTTGAAACTACCCAAGGTCCTAGCTTCAATAACCCTACTAGGTAGACTGTTCCACTCATCAACTACCCTATTTCCAAACCAATACTTTCCTATATCCTTTCTAAATCTAAACTTATCTAATTTGAATCCATTATTGCGGGTGCTCTCTTGGAGAGATATCCTCTTGTATATCCACTTGTATACCTCGATCATGTCTCCCCTCATTCTACGTCTTACAAGTGAATGTAATTTAAGGGTCTTCAATCTTTCTTCGTAAGAAAGATTTCTAATGTTATGTATTAATTTAGTCATTCTACGCTGAATGTTTTCTAACGAATTAATATCCATTCTGTAATATGGAGACCAGAATTGAGCTGCGTAATCTAGGTGAGGCCTTACTAACGATGTATATAGCTGTAATATAACCTCTGGACTTCTGTTACTTACACTTCTTGATATAAATCCCAGTAATCTATTTGCCTTATTACGTACGCTTAGGCATTGCTGTCTTGGTTTAAGGTTGCTGCTTACCATCACCCCCACGTCCTTTTCGCAATCTGTATGGCTAAGTTCTACGTTATTTAACTTATAAGTGCTTGGGTTATGGACACTCCCGAGCTTCAGAACCTTGCATTTATCTACATTGAACTGCATCTGCCACTTTTCTGACCACGAATTAAGTTTGTCTAAATCTTTCTGAAGTTCTATGACATCTATGTTTGAATCAATTATCCTACCTATCTTTGTGTCGTCGGCGAATTTGCTCATATCACTAGTAATTCCCTCGTCAAGGTCATTGATATATATTATAAACAACAACGGGCCTAAGACTGATCCTTGTGGAACACCACTTGTTACAAGTCCCCATTCGGATTTAACCCCATTTATGCACACTCTCTGCTTCCTATTGGTGAGCCATGACTTGATCCATGACAGCACTTTTCCCATAATGCCATGAGCTGCCACTTTCTTTAACAGTCTCTGGTGCGGTACTCTATCAACAGCCTCAAAAGCTTTACTGAAGAAGGTTAATAAATTAGATAGGCAGGAACGGCCACTCGTGAATCCATGCCGAGTATCATTAATCAAATTATGGTTATCTAGATGGCTTCTAATAATATCAGCTATAATTGACTCTAGTAATTTGCCTACAATTGAGGTCATGCTTATTGGGCGGTAATTTGACGGTAGTGACTTGTCCCCTGCTTTAAAAATAGGAATTACATTAGCCATCTTCCACATATCACTTAACGTAAAACCTGACTAATCAATTCAATGTAATGTATGAATGAACGAATGAATGAATTTAAAACCTGTTATTAATAATACATACAGTGGACCCCCGAGTTTCGTAAAAACTTCACTCCTGAAGTCTGCTCAAGTCCCATTACCGAACGAATTTTCTCCCTTAAGGAAAAATTTCACGTAGGTTAGTCTATTTCAGACCCCCAAAAATACTTTTCCACAAGCACTTACAATATTATACTTACATAAATGTACGATTTCCGGGGTTTACGAAACTCGGGGGTCCACTGTACTTAGCTAATTATTCCCACAACACTTACATTATAATGACCACGTAAACTAACTGCAATGCAATTAATTGTTTTAAATTGTTATCTCACTCAATTAGTTGCATTGCTACAATAAATTGCTACAATTAATTGATATGTTCAACTTATATTCAAACTTTATAACTTAGATATGCAACTTTACTTATTTTATAAATTATCAACCATAACTTTTTATTATTTTATTATTATTATTGCTTTAATTTGTTTAATCTGATTTAATTAATTTTATAATGAAGACAAAAGTACAAAACTGTTTAAAAAATGTCATGTCTAAACTATGTTCAAATTTCATAGCTTAAATACTCACCTTTACTCATTGTATACTATCTACAAAAATTCTTACAATTTAGTTTAAAGTTAATTTTAAGTCTGCCCAAAATGCCCTGCATACTAGGGGCTTTTGGCATGTACACCTCATGTAATCTCAATAACCAAATGTAATTCTTTGTATCATGTCCAAATAAAAATATTATTATTATTATTATTATTATTATCAGACACTACACCTGTTTGAAGAGATAAATTAAAAATGTTAGATAATGGTTCACAGAGTTCCATTTTGCATTCCTTAAGAACCCTTGCAAAAAGCTCATCAGAACCCGGCGATTTATTTTGTTTCAGTCGGTCTAGTTGTTTCATAACCATTTCGCTAGTGACTGTGATATTACATAATTTATCTTCTTCTGGGCCTCTGTAAAAATTAATTACTGGGATATTATTAGTGTCTTCCTGTGTGAAAACCGAGAGAAAATAATTATTAAAAATAGAGCACATATCATTCTCCTTGTCAGTAAGATGCCCAGAGTTATTTTTAAGGGGACCTATCTTATCCTTAACTTTTGTTCTATAAACCTGGAAAAAACTTTTTGGGTTAGTTTTTGAATCCCTAGCAACTTTAATTTCATAGTCCCGTTTAGCTTTTCTTATCCCCTTTTTAACATCCCTCTTAATGTCAGTATACTGATTTATAAGATGACCCTCACCTCTTTTTATGCACCTATAAATTCCTTTCTTCTGCCCTAAAAGATATTTGAGGCTATTA
This sequence comes from Cherax destructor, assembly GCA_009830355.1. NCBI lineage: Eukaryota > Metazoa > Arthropoda > Malacostraca > Decapoda > Parastacidae > Cherax > Cherax destructor. The sequence goes on along the minus strand of WNWK01008886.1, from coordinate 30,791 downwards.
TTCATCCATTTTGGGTCATTTCTACTTGATCTAATTTCTTTATACGGGATAAATGTTCTTTGGGCAGCCTGTATAGTGTTAAGAAAATGGGTCATTTCTACTTGATCTAATTTCTTTATACGGGATAAATGTTCTTTGGGCAGCCTGTATAGTGTTAAGAAAACTGTCATATTGATAGCTCTCTTCGTTACCCCAGTCCACAGTTGATAAGTGTTCTCTAAGTCCATTATAATCTGCTAAGCGAAAATCTGGGACCGTTACTGAATTATCCCTACTATCATACATCCATTCAATGCTAAAGGTAATTGACTTGTGGTCACTTGAGCCGAGTTCCTCTGTAATTTCTAAATTATTAACAAGGGTTTCCTTGCTTGCCAGAACCAAGTCAAGTAGGTTATTTCCCCTTGTAGGTTCTGTCACAAACTGCTTCAAAAAGCAATCCTGAACTACTTCTAAAAAGTCATTAGATTCTAAATTCCCTGTCAAGAAATTCCAATTAATCTGACTAAAGTTAAAGTCCCCTAGAATTACGTTATCGTGCCTTGTGGCCTTAACAATTTCCTCCCAAAGTAGTTTCATGGGAATAAATTCGTTTGGTAACAGCACTTGAACAGCATTCTGGAATGAGGGTGAGTTTTGGAGTGTTCGAATAGCGGGGGTCCACTGTATTTTTGGTTTCATAACCAAAAGTAATCTTTTTTTTTTTACATTCCTCGACACTGGGAGCAAGTTCGCGAGCAGGGGTCACAACCTGTACTGATTTACGGGGTATTTTAAAGGTATCATGGTGGTTAGCTGTTGTGTTAACCCTTTGACTGTCGCAACCCCTAATACTGAGTGCTCTCTTGTTGTCGCAAAATATTCGAAAAAAAACAAAAATTATTTTTTCTTATCAAAATGTTAAGATTATTTTTCTGATTGTTTTTATCCTAAAAAAAAAAATTTCGCGATCAGTACTTATCCTTTACCCCCTCCCTCCAACCTTTGGTAGGCCGACCCGTACCCCGCCTTCCCTCCACTACAGATTTATACACTCTCAAAGTCATTCTATTTCATTCCATCCTCTCTACATGTCCAAACCATCTCAATAACCCCTCCTCAGCCCTCTGGTAATCCCACACCTAATCTCCAAACTACGGATTCTCTGCATTATATTCACACCACATACAGTGGACCCTCGGTTTTCGTTCACCTCCAAACTCGAACAGTTATGTAAGTATATTTTCGTAAGTGCTTTTGTATGTGTATTTTTGGGGGTGTTAAATAACTAATCTAATTTACATTTGTCCTTATGGGAACAAATTCGTTCGGTAACGGCACTCAAACAGCATTCTGGAAAGAATTTTCAATGAAAACCGAGGGTCCACTGTATTGCCCTCAGACATGACATCTCCACTGCAACATTCACAACCTATGCCTCACACACATACAAGAGTGTTGGTATAACTATACTCTCATACATTCCCCTTGTTGCTTTCATGGATAAAGTTCTTTGTCTCCACAGACTCCTTAGTGCACCACTCACCTCTTTTCCCTCGTCAATTCTGACTTCCGTGTGAGCGTGTTAGATAGGAGAAAATGGAGACAAATGGTTTTTAGGACTTGACGTGCTGTTGGAGTGTAAGCAAAGTAACATTTATAAAGGGATTCAGGGAAACCGGCAGGCTGGACGTGAGTCCTGGAGATGGGAAGTACAGTGCCGGCACTCTGAAGGAGGGGTGCTAATGTTGCAGTTTTATAACTGTAGTGTAAGCATGCCTCTGGCAAGACAGTGATGGAGTGAATGATGATGAAAGTTTTTCTTTTTCGGGCCACCCTGCCATGGTGGGAAACGGCCAATGTGTTAAAAAAAAAAAATTCTATGATTCACCTCATCCTTCATAGACCCATCTACTGACACATCCACTCCCAAATATCTTAACATATTCACCTCCTCCATACTCTCTCCCTCCAATCTGATATCTAATTTTCCATTACCTAATTTTTTTGTTATCCTCATCACCTTACTCTTTCATATATTCACTTTTAATTTCCTTCTGTAATCCGACAAAATCACTAACCCGGCACCCTACACGCCCCAATGATGCTGGATTAGTGATGGTAAACCTGTACTAACAAATATGCTTGTATGCATCCAATTCACCAGACATTCTATAAGACAACATGATAAGCTGGGTGGTCTAAATTAAAAATCAGACCCCCAAGAAATTTTGCACTGAAGCTAATTATTAGAAGAATTATTTTTCCAATACAATTTTGTTGGTATAACATCTCTGTAACAGTTTTAGATAATCACATAAAAATGAATATTCTATTTAAATACTTCTACTAATAAGAAAGTGCCCATGTAAGAAGAAAACCTGAATGTCTTAAATTATAATGACAAGAATGAGGAGCTGAAACTTACAAGACTAGAGAACCAGAAGGAACAGAGATGACATAAACACACATTATAGACATTCTTGGATACAGATTGACTGCTCAAAAGAAGTGAGCCCAAGAAAAAAGCTTATTCACTCTTAGGCTGTAAGTAAGTGAGATGTACTAGGAAAAGAGGGGAATGCAGTAGGTGCCAACACATGCACAAATTAAAACGTAAGTACAGTATGAAAAACCCCTTGGGCTCAGGAGATATTAAAATGGTTAATTAGTGATTAAGAGGCAGGATCAAGAGAAGGAACTCACACCATTCACAATAATTCATGCAAAATATATATCAAATCATCTATATGAAGAATAGAATATGTATCCTAATACCATAAAAAATTTAAAACACATGAAGTATCTAGGGGCTATGAGCAAAATATTGTCATTAGATTACACATAAAGTTGTGTAAAACACATATACTACACAGGCCAATTTTCAAATAACCATCTTAAATATAGTTGAGAACATGTTAACCCCTTAACTGTCCAAACGTAGATCTTACTGCTAGCGCTCGAAATGTAGATCAACGTTTCATTTTTCCCGCCTCCAAATTTGGGATGATTGGACTGAGATGCCTGATCAGTATAAAATGGGTCTTAACACTTGGTGTGCGCAGTATTAAAAAAATCTGGGATCACTTAGTACCTTGTGGGATCACCAGTTCAACTGAGCGCCAGCTAGAGCAAAGAGTGTGGCAAACACCAGAGATTCACTGATGTCATGTCGTATTAACACTCCCCTTTTAAGAGGAAAGTGATGTTAACTCCGAGTTTAGTGGCTCTGACATGGATGTGGCCACAAGTGGTTGAGGAAATATCAAAAACCTTGATAATAACCCATGCGCAACATTTGTGCAACATCCTTTCAATTTTGATACCACTGTTAGTGTCATCCTCCCAGAATGTCCTATAACCTATACCCTTAATAAAGAGAAACAATTCTGGAATGTGTAATACTACATGTTTGGCCGGCCGGGTGGCTGGCAGGCCGGGTGGCTGGCAGGCCGGGTGGCTGGCAGACCGGGTGGTTGGCTGACCGGGTGGCTGGCAGGCCAGGTGGCTGGCTGGCCGGGTGGCTGGGAAGCCGGGTGGCTGGCTGGCTGGCTGGCCGGGTGGCTGGCTGGCTGGCTGGCTGGCAGGCCAGGTGGCTGGGTGGCTGGCAGGCCGGGTGGTTGGCTGGCAGGCCGGGTGGCTGACTGGCCGGCAGACCGGGTGGCTGGCTGGCCGGGTGGCTGGCAGGCCGGGTGGCTGGTTGGCTGGGTGGCTGGCAGGCCGGGTGGCTGACTGGGGGGCTGGCTGGCAGACCAGGTGGCTGGCTGGCCGGGTGGCTGGCAGGACGAGTGGCTGGTTGCCCGGGTGGCTGATTGAATTTGGCTGTCTCTATCTCCATCTGTATCTATCTCTGCCTGTCTCTGTATCTCTGTCTTTGTCTCTATCTCATAGATACACATAAATACAGTGGTACCTCGACTTACGATATTTTTTCATTCCAGAATGCTGTTCAAGTGCCATTACCAAACGAATTTATCTCCTTAAGAAATGTTGTAAAATAGACTAGTCCTTTTAGACCCCCAAAATTACACTTACAAAAGCATTTAAAAAAATAAACTTACATAAAAGGGTGAGTTTGGGGACCATCGTAAGTCGAGGTACCACTGTAGTTATTATACATGGATAAAGTTCTCTGTCTCCACAAGCTCCTCAGTTCACCACTCACCTTTTTCCCCTCGTTAATTCTATGATTCACGTCATCCTTCATATACCCATCTGCTGACACATACACTCCCAAATATCTGAACACATTCACCTCCTCCATACTCTCTCACTCCAATCTGATATCCAATCTTCCATTATCTAATTTTTTTGTTATCCTCATCACCTTACTTTTTCCTATATTCACTTTTAATTTCCTTCTTTTACATACCCTACCAAACTCGTCCACCAACCTCTGCAACTTCTCTTCCAAATCCTCCAAAAGCACAGTGTCATCAGCAAAGAGCAACTGTGACAACTCCCCCTTTGTGTTAGATTTTTTTTATCTTTTAACCCCACAAATCTTGCCAACACCCGAGCATTCACTTCTCTTACAACTCCATCTATAAATATATTGAACAACCACGGTGACATCACACATCCCTGTCTAAGGCCTACTTTTACTGGGAAAAATTCTCCCTCTCACCTACCTACTCTAACCTGAGCCTCACTATCCTCATAAACACTTTTCACCGCTTTCAATAACCTACCTCCTATTCCATACATTTGCAACATCTGCCACATTGCCCCCCTATCCACTCTATTATATGCCTTTTCCAAATCCATAAATGCAACAAACACCTCTTTACCCTTATCTAAATATTGTTCACCTATATGTTTCACTACAAACACTTGGTCTACACACCCCCTACCCTTCCTAAAGCCTCCTTGTTCATCTGCTATCCTGCTCTCCGTCTTACTCCTAATTCTTTCAATAATAACTCTACCATACACTTTACCAGGTATACTCAACAGACTTATTCCCCTATAATTTTTACACTCTCTTTTGTCCCCTTTGCCTTTATACAAAGGAACTATGCATGCTCTCTGCCAATCCCTAGGTACCTTACCCACTTCCATGCATTTATTAAATAAAAACACTAACCACTCTAAAACTATATCCCCACCTGCCTTTAACATTTCTATCTTTATCCCATCAACCCCAGCTGCTTTACCCCCTTTCATTCTATTCACTGCCTCACGAACTTCCCCCACACTCACAACTGGTTCTTCCTCACTCCTATAATATGTTATTCCTCCTTGCCCTATACACGAAATCACAGCTTCCCTATCTTCATCAACATTTAACAATTCCTCAAAATATTCTCTCCATTTTCCCAATACCTCTAACTCTCCATTTAATAACTCTTCTCTCCTATTTTTAACTGACAAATCTATTCTTTCCCTAGGCTTTCTCAACTTATTAATCTCACTCCAAAACTTTTTCATATTTTCAACAAAATTTGTTGATAACATCTCACCCACCCTCTCATTTGCTCTCTTTTTATATTGCTTCACCACTTTCTTAACCTCTCTTTTTCTCTCCATATACTCCTCCCTCCTTACATCACTTATACTTTGTAAAAACTTCTCATATGCTAACTTTTTCTCTCTTACTACTCTCTTTTATTAACACACAGGCCGCCTTGGTGGGAAACGGCCTATGTGTTAATAAAAAAAAAATACATATTGATAGTGAGAGCAAAAATTACATGCTCATAGTAAGTGTATAAATTACAGTGGACCCTCGGTTTTCATTCACCTCCAAACTCGAACAATTATGTAAGTGTATTTTTGTAAGTGCTTTTGTAAGTGTATTTTTGGGGGTCTGAAACGAACTAATCTAATTTACATTTGTCCTTATGGGAACAAATTGGTTCGATAATGGCACTCGAACAGCATCCTGGAAAGAATTTTCAACGAAAATCGAGGGTCCATTGTACATCTCTCCAGATGACCACTCCCAGCCTTTATAAGCAAGGATGTAGTTCAAGGAGAGAGGCACCATTCACAATGATAGCAATATTGAGGCAGTATTTGACCTTGAAGATAAGGACAATGTCCTAGACCCAGACTTCATCTTGGACCTAACAGAGCAGGACTTAGATCTAGAAGAACTACCAGTAACAAAAAGAAAAGGTACAGTATTAAGAGATCTTATTTATCTCAGTTTTGGGTTTAAAACTTAAATTTTAAACTTTAAATTTTAAACTTTTTAACCCTTTGAGGGTCGAGACCCCCGATCCTTAACTCACTCAGGGTTGAAAATTAAAAAAAAAAAATGAATTTTTCTTATGAAATGCTAATCTTTTCCTGATAGTAATGACACTAAAAATACAAAATTTGATGGAAAACTTATGAAATTACGCTCTTGTGAAGTTAGCGTATCAGCGATATTTATGCATCGGTGATTTCGCCCACTTTGAGCCCTATTTTCGGCCAATTCCATTGTTCCAGTTGACTAAAATCATAACTATTTCGCTAGAACTCCATTTGTTCTATCAATTGAGTACAAGAAATCGCCCATTTACCGATTTCAACTTCCCAATAAAGTGGTCAGAAATTGGCAATTTGGCCAATTTCATACAAATTTCAAAAGATGCCAATTTCAAAATAGGGTCCAGAATAAAAAAGACAGACATTCCTGGCACTAAAATAACATATTCTCTGTTCATTAGTCATGTCTCCATCCCTCTCTTATATTACTCTTGCTTTTGATTTTGAATTTTTATTCTCACAAAAAATAGAAGATTTACTGTTATGCAGACTACTGCAATATTGTAAAAATGGTATAAATAATATCAGCGCACTTGTGAAAGAATATCAGACTCACCAGTTAACGTGTATTGGACACGTGGAGTGATTTGCTTACTCTTGAACATCGGCAAAAATCTAACATTTCCGCTACTTTTAGCTCAATTTCAAGGTACTTTTCATCAAGAAACCAATCAAAATCATCTCTATTTCTGTAATATATCTTCCATTCTATCAAATGAGACCAAGAAAATAAGAATACAGTGGTCCCTCGGTTTTCGTGCATCTCCAAACGCGAACATTTATGTAAGTGTATTTTCGTAAGTGCTGTTGCAAGTGTATTTTTGGGGGTCTGAAATAGACTAACCTACGTGACATTATTTCTTAAGGAAGTAAATTCGTTCAGTAATGGCACTTGAGCAGCATTCTGGAACGAATTTTCGGCGAAAACCTAGGGACCACTGTACAGTGGACCCTCGGTTAAAGGCCGTTCCTGTTATCGGCCAACTCGGTTAAAGGCCGGTTTTTCGGCTCCCAGTTAGCGGCCGTTTTTTTGGTTATCGGCCGTATGGGACTCGTCCGTCCTCCGGCTGGGGCCGCTTGCGCTTCAGTTTGCCTGTGTCTCTCGGTGCGTGAGGAAGCTTCTGCTCATTCATCCAAACATTTCGCTTGTTTTCCATTGTTTTTTGTCAGTGCAACTGCGAAATAAGTAAGTATGGCTCCCAAGAAAGTTCCTAGTAAAGTTCCTGTGGTAAAGAGAGTGAGAAACACCATGGAATTTAAGAGAGAGGTGATTGAGAAATATGAGAGTAGTGTGCGGGTGCTGGAACTTACCAGGATGTTTGGGAAAAACAAATTAACTATTACATCCATCCTGGCAAAGAAAGAACAAATCAAGGATGCTGATGTTGCCAAAGGAGTAGCTTTTGTAACGAAACAAAGGTCACCAATAATGGAAGAAATGGAAAAGTTATTGTTATTGTGGATTAAAGAAAAAGAAATAGTGGGAGACAGTGTAGTGGAGTCTGTTATTTGTGAGAAGGCAAGGCATTTGCATGAAGATCTTGTGAAGAAAACTCCTGGAACAAGTGCTGCTGGTAGTGAATTTAGGGCCAGCAAAGGCTGGTTTGAGAGATTTAAGAAGCGTAGTGGCATACACAGTGTTGTAAGGCATGGTGAGGCTGCAAGTTCAGACAAATGTACTGCTTAAAAGTTTGTGTCTGAATTTCAGGACTACATAAAGAGTGAAAATCTGAAACCCCAACAAGTGTTTAATTGTGACGAAACAGGCCTGTTTTGGAAGAAAATGTCCAACAGGACCTACATCACGCAGGAGGAAAAGGCACTGCCAGGACACAAGCCTATGAAAGACAGGCTAACTCTCTTGTTGTGTAGCAATGCTAGTGGGGATTTCGAAGTGAAGCCTTTACTCGTGTATCACTCTGAAAATCCCAGAGCGTTCAAGAAACACAATGTCCACAAGAAAAGATTGTGTGTGATGTGGAAAGCAAATCATAATGCATGGGTCACAAGGCAAATTTTCAAAGATTGGGTTGATGATGTGTTTGGCCCAAGTGTGAAAAAATACCTTCAGAAAAACAATTTGGGACTCAAGTGCCTCCTGGTACTGGACAATGTTCCTGCACATCCTCCAGACTTGGAAGACCAAATGTTTAGGGACTTCAAATTTATAAAAGTGAAGTTCTTGCCTCCTAACACCACTCCTCTTCTCCAGCCCATGGACCAGCAGGTCATTTCTAACTTAAAAAACTCTACACAAAAGCAGTGTTTCAAAAGTGCTTTGAAGTGACCTCGGACACTTAGAGAGTTCTGGAAGAATCACTTCAATATCTACAACTGCATAAGCCTTATAGGTAAGGCTTTGAACTCTGCTTGGAGACCATTGTGGCCAGGTTGTGTCCCACAGAGGGATTTTGAAGGGTTTGAGGCTGACCCTGACGACCCTGTGCCTGTTGTGGAAGGTATTGTGGCATTGGGCAAGTCCCTGGGGTTGGAGGTGAGTGGCGAGGATGTGGAAGAGTTGGTGCAGGACCACAGGGAAGAGCTAACCACTGAAGAGCTGCAAGAGCTGGAACTGGAACATCATCAGACCAGAGTTGAGGAAATTGCTTCAGAAAAGGAGGAGGAAAAGAAAGAGAAGGAGGTGCCTTCTTCAGTGATTAAGGAAATGTGTGGAATGTGGAATAGGTTACAAAGTTTTGTTGAAAAATACCATCCTGACTAAGCTGAAACAAGCCATATCTGCAACATGTTTAGTGACAAAACCTTGTCCCACTTCAGGGAAATGTTAAAGAGGCACCAGAAACAGAGCACTCTGGACAGTTATTTTTCTAGACAGGGATCCAGTGACTCAAGCTGGTCCTAGTGGCATTAAAAGACAAAGAAGGGAAGTAACCCCAAAGAGGGACTTGTTACCTGAAGTCCTTTTGGAGGGGGATTCACATTCCAAACACTAACTCCTCCCTATTTCCTCCTCCCTATCTTCCAGAAGCCAACATTAGTCTTCAATAAAGGTATGTAATACTGATTTAATTGTTAAAAAAAATATTTTTTTGTGAATATTTTTGTCTGGAACGGATTAATTGTATTTATATTAATTCTTATGGGGAATATTATTTCGGTTATAGGCCATTTCGGTTTTAGGCTGAGCTTCTGGAACGGATTACGGCCGATAACCGAGGTTTCACTGTACAACCATAAATACCATATGAAAATACACTGCAAAGTCGCTGTTTTAAACCAAAAACACGGTAGGATTTCTTTTTTCTCATGCACTGCATGCTGCAGGATTTTTTTATACTGCACACACTGACCACACAGACCCATTCTCTCACATGTAGGCCTACCAGCTTTCTTCTGCTCGATCTGAAGGCGTTAGAATTTTGGCGTATAAGTACGGCACCAGCCCTGGCTCTCAAACCGTACATGTACGGCACCATTCCAGAAAGGGTTAGAGATTAATTTTAAAGTTTATTTGTCCCCTTTTTGAGTTCTTTAACATTCATGTTACAGTGGAATCTCAGTTTTCATATGCCCTAGTTTGTATGTAAAACTATAGTTATTCTCTATAAAATGTATTTTTTGTTAATATTTTTGGGTGTATGGAATGGATTAATTGGATTTACATTACGTATTTCTTATGGGAAATATTAACAAAAAATACATTTTATAGAGAATAACTATAGTTTTACATACAAACTAGGGCATACAAAAACCGAGGTTCCACTGTATTTTGTGTCATGTTCAATGTCATTTTCTTCCATGTACACTGTCTCTTTTTAATATGCTCTTTCTATATTCCTGATACACGTAGTGATAAGACCTGACATCTATAAGGACAACGTAGATTAGGATATGTCACCACAAGACATCCAAGAGAAACTGAAGATAAGGTGTAGATATTGATGTACCACCACTGGAAACATACAAACACAAACCTCAAAGTAACATTTTTTCTCCTTTTATGTTCTTTATTCAAGTACTCAGCATGGAATTTGTGGAGCATATTGTGTTGAACGCCAACCTGTGGAAAGCATTCGATACAGCAGACCACAACATCTTGCCCCTTAAACTAGAACATTATGGGATCAGAGGCATACCCTTGAATACCAAAAATCTTATCTCAGCAAAGTCTCCACAAACGGTGTAACCTCGACTATTCAGCCTGTAGCCACTGGAGTGCCACAGGGCAGTGTCCTTGGCCCTCTGCTCTTTACCATTTACATCAAAGATCTCCCCAACGCATCTCATCTCCTTAACCCTTAAACTGTCCAAACGTAGATATACGTTCGCGTGCGTACTGCCCCGAACATAGATCTACGTTTTTTTTAAATGCTTTTAACCTTGCCACGATAATCCTGAGTTGCCTAGAGATTAGAGAATGGGTCTGTGCACTCATTGTGTGCAGTATTACAACATGTGGGAATGACAAACAAAATGCACTCTTCATTTTAAAGAAAAAGAACAATTTATTTTTTTCTCAAAATATTCGGTCAGCTACGCACGTGAACGTATATCTACGTTTGGACAGTTTAAGGGTTAAATCAGTTTTATTCTCAGATGACACTACATAATGTCTTCTCTCACTCAAACCTAACTATGCCTAGTGACACTGTTAATGATGAGCTACTAAAAATATCTATGTAGATGACAACCAACAAACTCACTCTCAATATAAACAAAGCTTACTACATGCTGTTTGGAAACAGAGCCTTAAATACAGTGGACCCCCGAGTAACGTAAAAACTTCATTCCAGAAGCCTGCTCAAGTGCCATTACCGAACGAATTTACTAACTTGAGAAATAATGTCAAGTAGGTTAGTCTATTTCAGACCCCCAAAATTACACTTACAAAAGCACTTACAATATTATACTTACATAAGTGTACGATTTCCGGGGTGTTCGTAACTCAGGGTTCCACTGTATCCAACTTAACATACTGATCAATGGTTTCCTCATTACAAGACATACTGAGGGCAATTTTTTAGATCTTCACCTTGACTGCAACCTTAAATTTCATACTCACATCCAACATATAGCCAAGGTCTCCAAAACAGTAGGCATCCTTTCCAAAATACAGTGGACCCCCGCCTAACGAGCACCCCGGAAATCGTACAATTATGTAAGTATAATATTGTAAGTGCTTGTGGAAGTGTATTTATGGGGGTCTGAAATATACTAACCTACGTGACATTATTTCTTAAGGAAGTAAATTCGTTCGGTAATGGCACTTGAGCAGGCTTCTGGAATAAATTTTGCTCGTTAGGCAGAGGTCCACTGTACATTACAGTGGACCCTCGGTTAACGAAATTAATCCGGTCCAGGAGCTATTACTTAATCTGAATCTTTCGTTATCTGAAACCTTATTTCCCATAAGAAATAATGTAAATACAATTAATTCGTTCCACAAAAAAATAATCACTCAAAAAAAAAAAAACAATAACATTTACTTACCTTTATTGAAGAGTTGCAAGCATCTGGAAGGTAGAGTTGCTGACAGGGGCAGGGTGTTAATGGTTGGAAGGGAAATCCCCCTCCAAAAGGACTTCAGGTAACAAGTCCCTCTCTGGGGTTACTTCCCTTCTTTTTCTTTTAATGCATGAATGCTACACTCCCTGCATGCCTGCTACACTCCCTGCATGCCTGCTACACTCCCTGCATGCCTGCTACACTCCCTGCATGCCTGCTACACTCCCTGCATGCCTGCTACACTCCCTGCAGGCCTGCTACACTCCCTGCATGCCTGCTACACTCCCTGCATGCCTGCTACACTCCCTGCATGCCTGCTACACTCCCTGCATGAATGCTACACTCCCTGCATGAATGCTACACTCCCTGCATGAATGCTACACTCCCTGCATGAATGCTACACTCCCTGCATGAATGCTACACTCCCTGCATGAATGCTACACTCCCTGCATGAATGCTACACTCTCTGCATGAATGCTACACTCCCTGCATGAATGCTACACTCCCTCCATGAATGCTACACTCCATCCATGAATGCTACACTCCCTCCATGAATGCTACACTCCATCCATGAATGCTACACTCTCTGCATGAATGCTACACTCCCTGCATGAATGCTACACTCCCTGCATGAATGCTACACTCCCTGCATGAATGCTACACTCTCTGCATGAATGCTACACTCTCTGCATGAATGCTACACTCCCTGCATGAATGCTACACTCCCTGCATGAATGCTACACTCCCTCCATGAATGCTACACTCCCTCCATGAATGCTACCACTGGGGTGCCACTAGGAAGCTTCTTTGGACCCATGGTGACTTATTTCACAGTGACAATCACTAAACCACCAAAAAAGACACCAAATATATTGTGAATCTTTGAAAGAGCGCGCTAGGTAATGTTCTCTCAATGGTAAACAACGCTTCACTGGTGTCCTGCGCTTGCGCGGAGCAGGCGGACACGTCTAATACCTTTCGGTAACCGAGGAATTTTTCGCTAACCGATTCCGAAAAAAGCTTACGTTTTCCGAAACTTTCGTTAACGGGACCTTTCGTTAACCGAGGGTCCACTGTACTATGTACCCCCAAATGGCATTACTTACACTATACCACTCTCTAATCTGCCCTTACCTTACCTCACCTATGGTATTTGTGCTTGGGGATCTACTACATCTAATCATCTTAAACCATTAATAACCCAACAAAAAATTGCTGTGGATGATCACCAACTCCTGCACCAGACAACACACCTCTCTGCTCTTAAAGAGTTTAAACTTACTTTTATATAAAAAATATACACTCATGTTACTATGCATACTATATATATATAGAACATTAAACTCCAATATAAACTCTCCTCTCAAACTTCTCCTTGATAGCGACAACAGAACGCATAGGCTCGACACAAAGCACAAAACTCTTTGACATCCCCTGTGTCCGTCTCACCCTATGCAAAAATGCAATGCACATAAAGGGCCCCAAGATTTGAAATTCATTGGCCTGAACTAACAAAAGGTGCCCTGTCTGCCAATCAATTTAAGGCTATAATTAAAAATCACCTCATCTCCCAAACCTAACTAGTATACCACACTATACTATGTCTGAAGTATACCACATTATACTATGTCTGAAGTCTTAAAACCAGTTTGATACTACTCAAGAAATCCCAATTAATTTAAGAACACTAAATCAATTTAAGTATTAATACACACTTAAAATTGTACTATTGTAAATTGTACTGTTTTTTTTTTTTTGCAACCTCTCTACTATAAATTTTAACCCTTTGACTGTCGCAACCCTCAATTCTGAGTGCTCTCCTGTTGTCGCAAAATTTAAAAAAAATAAATAAATTATTTTTTCTTATGAGAGGATAGAGAATTGTTTCCCGATGGTAAAGACACCAAAAGTTTGAAATTTGATTGAAAACTCACGAAATTACGCTCTCGCGAAGTTAGTGATCTCAGCAATATGTATATACGCATCGCAATTTCGCTGACTTTGAGCCCTATTTTCGGTAAATTCCATTGTTCCAGTTGACCAAACTCATAGATATTTCTTTAGAACTCCATTTGTTCTATCGATTGAGTACAAGAAACCACCAATTTCAAAATAGGGTCCAGAATAAACAATGCAGACATTCCTGGCACTAAAATATGATGTTATCTGTTCATTAGTCACGTCTTTAGGCTCCTCTTATATTACTTTTGCTTTCTATTTTGATTTTTTATTCACATAAAAAAAAGAAGATTTACCATTATGCAGACTATTGCATTATTGTAAAAATGGTATAAATAATATCAATGCACTTGTGAAAGAATATTAGACTCACCAATTGATGTGTATTGAACGCGTGGCGTGATTTGTTTACTCTTGAACATTTGCAAAAATCAAACATTTCTCCTACTTTGAGCTCAATTTCAAGGTCGTTTTCATCATAAAACTAATCAAAATCATCTATATTTCTGTAGTATGTTGTCCATTCTATCAAATGAGACCATAAAAAAGCGAATACAACCATAAATACTATACGAAAATACACCTCAAAAAGAGAATACAACCATAAATACTACACGAAAATACACCTCAAAGTCGGTGTTTTAATCCAAAAAAATGGTCGGAGTTTTTTTTCTCTCATTATGTACTGCGTGCTGCAGAATTTTTTTTTATACTGCGCACACTGACCACACAGACCCATTCTCTCATATGTGGGCCTACCAGCTTTCTCCCGTTTGATTTGAAGCCGCTAGAATTTAGGCGTATTGATACGTCCGAAACAGTGGCTCGTAAGACGTATATATATGACCGAAACAGTCAAAGGGTTAATTATAAAATTTTTGCTAACCCTCTTTTTGTAATAATGTATAATTAAAATTCACCACTCCATAACCTGTGTCTAGTTTTAAGTAGTGTTTAAGCATTAGGATTAGTCTGCCTGAAATGCTTATGCATGTTAGTGGCTTTCTTTGTGGTTGAAAATATTTTACTACATGTAAACTATACATTGTATACTATGGAAAGAAATATATATTTGAATTTGAATACTGAACCTCTATGTATGCCAAAAAGATGTCTATAAATAATTTTCAACTGTCATGAACTGATCTCATTCACTAGACTCCTATTCTTCATGGGTATTATACAAGCTCCATCAACAGATAGTATAAGTGCCAGAAATGTAGGGTTCCTCAAAAAGTTGTTGAAGTGATGCCTGGTAAGAGATTAAAGCTTATTCAGAATATTCTGTACATTAATAACACCCAATCAAAGAGCACTAACGATAGTTTTTTTTTTTTTTTTTCAAAATCAGACCTATATTTGACTACATACAATACTGTAATGACATTGTTCCTGAAAGTTGCAGGTATCTCAATGCAGTCAACTGATGAAGCCATGGTTTACTATAAGTCCTGTATGTTTGACTTTTTTTTATTTTTTAACACACTGGCCATCTCCCACCAAGGAGAAACCCTTTTACCATCACTCACTCTATCGCTGTCTTGCCAGAGGTGTGTCCAAATTACAACTCAGATGCCCCTCCAGACTGCCATATCTCCACCCCTCGCTTCAGAGTTCAGGAACTGTACCTCCCACCTCCAGGACTCATGTCTGGCTAACCAGTTTCCCTGAAAACCCTCATAAATGTTTACTTGCTCACACTGCAGCAGCAGGTCAAGTCAATTAACCACTTGCCTCTACTGCTATCTAACACACTCACACATGCCTGTTGGGTGTCCAAGCCCCTTGCATACAAACCCTCCTTTACCCCCTCCCTCCAACCTTTCCTAGGATGACCCCTCTCTGAGCCCGGCCATGGGCTCAGAGAGTAGATAAACTCTCGAAACTCTTCAAAGATATATCAAAGGTATAGGTGCCAGATCAACCAGGCTGTGATAGATATGTGGGGCAGTGAGCCTCCAGCAGCAACAGCTTGGTAGACCAGGCAAGCACCAGACGAGCCTGGCCCATGGCCGGGCTCCGAGAGTAGCTAAACTCTCGAAACTCTTCAAAGGTCTTCAAAGGTATAATGATACTCATGCTGGTAACTTGACACAATAATTGTAGTATAAATCTGTAGTGGATAGGAGGAGTAGGTGTCATCCTAGGAAAGGTTGGAGGGAGGGGGTAAAGGAGGCTTTGTATGCAAGGGGCTTGGACACCCAACAGGCATGTGTGAGTGTGTTAGATAGGAGTAGAGGCAAGTGGTTAATTGACTTGACCTGCTGCTGCAGTGTGAGCAAGTAAACATTTATGAGGGGTTTCAGGGAAACTGGTTAGCCAGACATGAGTCCTGGAGGTGGGAGGTACAGTTCCTGAACTCTGAAGGAGGGGTGGAGATATGGCAGTCTGGAGGGGCATCTGAGTTGTAATTTGGACACACCTCTGGCAAGAGAGTGATAGAGTGAGTGATGGTAAAAGGGTTTCTCCTTGGTGGGAGATGGCCAGTGTGTTAAAAAATAAAAAAAAGTCAAACATACAGGACTTAATTTTTTTTGCAGTGTAAGTGCAGATGGCTTCATACATAACACAGTCATATATTAGGGTGCCTCAAGTTTGACAGCACACTGAACTCAGTTGACAGCAAAGGTGAAGCAACATCAGCTATTTGTGCTAACAACTTTATTAGAATCACCCTTATGTACCTGCAGCAGAATTATAAGTGCAGATATGTAGGTACATCAAGGGCAAACTAAATTCAGTAATTACCTCTTCAGAATTTCAAGGAGATAAATCAGTTGAAAGTGAAGAGAGCATCGCTGAACTACTGTTTAGCTAATAGAGTTTTGTGGGTTTTAATCAAGACATAAATATGGCAGTGAATAAAGTTTAATAGTGAACAGTTTGTACAAAGATTCATTGCTCTTCAGTAGTAGCTTCTTAATTGTATTAAAATTAGTGGCAGTGTGAAGAGGAAATATTGTCAAGGCTATATTGTGGGTCACTAAAGGTAAGGTTATCCTGTAGGGTTAGTTTAGAGGTAACAAGACTGGTTCTTGTACATGCATGGGTCGTACTGACCATCCTTGCAACATAGAATGTATTTGTACAACTTTTGACTACTGCCCACAGGATGGGTATGGTGTGCATAATAAAGATGTTAAACTAACTGATACCAAGTATGGCATGCAGGTTTGTGGTGCCAAGTGTGCCTTGCAGGTGCATGGTTCCAAGTGTTTTATGTGGATGTGTGGTGCTCCTGGAGCCAACAAATACATTGTGTTGCAAGGATCACAAACCTGCATGGTACACTTGGCACCAAACACAGCCTTTGACAGACAGTAAATACAGAGGATTAGTGTTTATTCAATGTAAGGCTTATAAAAATAATAACTTCAAGCCAAATGTCTATCAATAAGCACCTTTGATAAATACTAGCAACTAACTCAATTCATGGGAGGATAGGGGGTAAATGAGGAGGGAGAGGTACAGTTTGGACACCACTTAAACTTTCCATCTACAGTGGACCCCCGAGTTTCGTAAACCCCGGAAATCGTACATTTATGTAAGTATAATATTGTAAGTGCTTGTGGAAAAGTATTTTTGGGGGTCTGAAATAGACTAACCTACGTGACATTTTTTCTTAAGGGTAAATTCGTTCGGTAATGGCACTTGAGCAGACTTCAGGAGTGAAGTTTTTACGAAACTCGGGGGTCCACTGTATGTGGTTTGCTGTAATGCATGCTGTAGCAATGTTATTATAATTGTCCTTTATATGATACAAACAACCAAAATCCAGTATAAAACATTGCACTGACATGCAGCACCAATAATTGGTCATAATTTTTATGATAGCACATGAGGAATATGATATACCAGTGTGAACACTTCATAGCAACATTATATGGTACTACACAGAAGAAAAAATGAATCACATTTAAAGTGAATTAAATTAATACTTGTAGGTACTGTATACTACTGTATGCATTCTCCATGCCTTTCATAAATAAATTTATGTATGTATTTATTATGCAATATAAAAGACATATATTGTACCTTTTTGTGATTTAGAGGACGTCTTTCCCAGATGCTTGAAAACCGGCCATCATTACCTATAAAAATACTGTAGTGTTAAATAACTGAAAGCTGTCACTGGCAATGATTTTAGCAAGTAGCAAAAGGCACATTAACTTTATTATTACATTAAGTAATATCAAGATATAAACAGCATAAAACATAATATGCAGTCCTCATTTTTACTATAAGCAATAATAAGTTCAATATTGCATCCCAAAATTAGTTATAGAAAACTAAATAAACAGAAGATTTACTTAAATGAGATATGCCCTTCAAAGGAAAAAAAAATTATTCTTTAAATTTGATCATATATTTAACTGTTTTCAACTAGTTCAGTGTGGGTACTTGACCAGTTGCTCATAGAAGTACTGCAGTAGAATAAACAATGGAAGTTTAGCAAACCTCTAATTAACGAGCCTCCATTTAATGAATTTTTGGCAATTACAAACAAAAATGTTAGAAGCATAAGATAAAATAGAACAATTTTTATAATTCTGAATTTTGCCCATAGCAATAATGTCCAGTTGCCTTCTGAATCATCGGACCAAGTCTGATGACTCCAACATTTGTCTGGAACAGGCCAGAGTGGCCACATCCAGGACCTGTCTATTTTCATTGTTCCCTCAGCCAAAGGCCATCCACACTAGTTTATGGTTTGTGCTCACTCATGCATGCATTCATCATTGTCTCCATTTTTCCTGAATTTACTGTGTGTTGTGTGACTTTATTAAGGTGCAATTAACAACAGCTTCTAAAGGAACTGGTGGTGCCAAGAGGAAACATGTGGTTCTCAGTGTTAAGCAGAAACTTTAACTTATAAAGAAGGATGAGTCTGGCATCTCAGTAGCATGGGTATGTAAGAAATGTGGTGTTAAGAAACAGTGTCTGATATCTGTAGAAGCAAAAAAAAGGTTACAGACTATGCTCCTAAGTTTGGTGTAGATGCTAGCTATAAAGGTTGGCCCTTGAAAGCATATGAAAAAGGTCCGCAATAAGCTTGAAGAAGCAGTGCATAAATGGTATCTTCAACAAACGTTAATGTTTGTGGTGTTGATCTGCTCTACTGCTCATAGGTTAGCAAAGCATGTGAATGCGGAATGTCAAGCAAGTGATGGTTGTTTTTTGTGCTTTCATAATCATCATGGCTTGAGTAATGTGAAGACTTATGGTGAGGCTGGTACTGCACCCACAGATGAAATTGATCTCTTTTGGTATTAGCTCACTTCCAACCCTCTAGCTTTTCACAATGAACATAGAACACCAGGCCGTAAGCTCAGCAAAAACTGCTTCTTAGTATTATGCTGTGCTAATACTGATGGTTCTCACCTTGGAAACTGATGGTCATAGGCCTTGTGCTTTTAAGGATTACATAAGTGTGTTGCCAGTAAACTATTACAAGGGTAAGAAAGGCTGGTTTGACAGGGATGCATTTGGTAACTGGTTTTTTTTTACATATTTCATCCTGGAAGTAAACAAGCACCAGCTAAAGATCCTTAAACTAGATTCTAAGGATGTCAAAGCTCTTCTGTTGCTTGATAATGCACCTCCTCACCCATGAGCTGAAAATTTAAGCAGCACAGATGGTAAAATTAAGGTCATGTTTCTGTCCCCGAACACCATCTCCCTAATCCAACCTATGGATTAGGGGGAATTGTTGTACTTTGCAAGAGGCTCTACCAGTCTAGGTACACAGATGAAGTAATGACAGTGACTGAAGAGAAGGAAGATTTTGAAAGAGATATCAAAAGCCTATGTATGTTGAAGAACATCAAAAATAGTAACCTGAAGTCTGCTATCTTCAACCTTGCAGCATCATGGAAGGAACTGAGATGGACAACATTAGCTAATGGTTAGAAAAAGTTGTTATATAACCTTGATACTGAGTTGGACTTCGAGGGGTTTGAGGCCAGTCACTTTCATTGTACCCTTCTGAGGGTGGGAGAAACAGAACTTATGGAGGAAGATGTGATGGCATGGTAAGAAGAAAATGATGGTGATCCTGGTTACTAGATATTGAGTGTTGCAGAAATTGCAGAGCAGTCTCTTAGCAAAGGACAGGGTATTGATGATGATGAAGAGATTGAGAGGCCATCAGAACTGTCAGTTGTATGAGGTACAATTTATGTTCTCATCAAGTACATTATATAAAGGACCAGCATCAATGTGGCAAACAATAGAAGCTAGATACATTCTTTAAACCTGTTCCTCATTCAACATCTTCCCAACCATCAACTTCTTCCCAGCCATCTATGTCTTATCAATCACCTACATCTTCTCAGCCATCTACATCTCCGGCGGGTGGAAACATTTCGACGTGTTTCCTTACACCTGTTGTCATATTCACCTAGCAGCAAATAGGTACCTGGGTTGTTAGTCGACTGGTGTGGGTCGCATCCTGGGGGACAAGATTAAGGACCCAATGGAAATAAGACAGACAGTCCTCGATGACGCACTAACTTTCTTGGGTTATCCTGGGTGGCTAACCCTCCGGGGTTAAAAATCAAAAGAAATCTTATCTTATCTTTATCTTATTATCTACATTATTTTCACTAGTAGAGCTTTACAGCACTATCACAGAAGTTCACACCTCATCTCTCCACCATGAAAAGGTTAGTAAAATTACTGTCAATTACTTACAGTACTATTAACCCTTAAACGGTCCAAACGTATACATACGTTAGTACTGCTACTGCCCCAAACGTATATTTACGTTTTATTTTTCCTGCCTCCAAATTTGGCACGATTGGCCTGAGATGCCTGGTGAGCATAGAATGGGTCTTAACACTCAGTGTGTGCCATATTAAAAAAATCTGGGACCACTTAGTACCTTGTGGGAGCACCAGTTAAATTGAGCTCCAGCTAGAGCAAACACTGCAGCAAACACCAAGGATTCACTGATGTCATGTCATATTAACACTTCCCTTTGAAGTGGAAAGCGATGTCAGCAGGCTGGCAGGCCAGCTGGCTGCCTACCTGCCTGGCCACCTGGCTGCCTGCCTGCCTGGCCACCTGGCTGGCAAGCAGCTGGTTGGCCACCTGGCTGGCCAGCAGCTGGCTGGTCAGCTGGGTACCTGATTGGCTGTCTATCTCTGTCTGTCTGTCTGTATCTATCTGTCTCTGTCTCTATCTGTTTCTATCTCACAGGAACACATACGTAAATACAATTATACATAGTGTAAATTACCTAGGATAACTAAAAAAATCAAGACAAAGTGATATAGTGTAATGCACTTGTGATCTGCGTAATACCTGTTGGTTTATGAGCTACTCTCTGAGACAAGCAGACAGAAAGACAGACACACAAACAGACAGAAAGACAGACACACATACATACAGAAAGACACACACACAGACAGACAGACAGGTTTGCGTAACAAATAAAGGGAAGCCGTGTAAGCTCGTCAAATGTCATCACTCTAATTACTGGACTGATAAGAAGAGATAAGACTACCCTTCACCCCTCGTCAAATGTCACCAGTCATCATTAGTGGAGATCAGATGAGATAAGGCAGCGACACATATCTTACATAATGGCTTCAAGGGGGACTTTATTATTATTATTATTATTATTATTATTATTATTATTATTATTATTATTATTATGCACTATCATTATTATTATTATTATTCACTATCATTATTATTTTTATGCACTATCATTATTATTATTATTTGAGTACAATTTCAGTACCTAATATTACTGTCAGAACACAGATTGGCTATGAAATCACAAGAACTACTATAAATTGTAATTATCAGAACATAAAAATTATATAAAAATAATAAAAAAAAGAGAAAAAAGGTATATCGGTAACAATTCTGGAAGCGGCAGGGCTCCTGTTGCTGTCAGGTGAGCATCCAGTGCCAACTTCTCCGCCTCATATCTCGCTAACTACTAACCCTAATTGTTTTTTTTATCCTATAACACTTAAAAAAATATGTTCTTTATTTCTATAATTTTTTTTTTTTTTTTCAAAATCTTTGGGGCACTGGGCGTGCAAACGTATATATACGTTTGGACCGTTTAAGGGTTAAATTACTATACAGTACAGGGAGGCCCCACTTTACAGCGCTTCACTTTAGAATGATAACAAATTCCCACTCCAGGCAACATACTCCACCAATATTCAAAAACCTAAACTTACTCACCATACAAGACATCCATACTTTTTACTGTGCCTATTACATACATAGAACACTCTATGCAGATATTAACCCACCACTCAAACTTCTCCTTACTAATTTTAACAGGACACATGACCATAACACTAGACACAGATCACTCCTCGATGTTCCCTGTGTCCACCTAACACTATGTAAAAACTCAATGCACATAAAAGGCACGAAAATTTGGAATTCATTACCTGTCATTGCCAAAGAAACCCTACCTGTACCCCAATTCAAAGCGATGCTAAAAAACCACCTTCTCACCCAAAGCTAATTGCTCCATATCAACCATTCCCAGCAAAGTAGAATAATCACTTAACGTAAAACCTGACTTTAAAGTCAATGTATTGTATGAATGAACGAATGAATGAATGTAAAACCTGTTATGAATAATACTTACTTAGCTAATTATTCCCACAACTTACATTATAATGACCACGTAAACTAACTGCAATGCAATTAATTGTTTTAAATTGTTATCTCACTCAATTAGTTGCATTGCTGCAATAAATTGCTACAATTAATTGATATGTTCAACTTATATTCAAACTTTAAAACTTAGATATGCAACTTTACTTATTTTATAAATTATCAACCATAACTTTTTATTATTTTATTATTATTATTGCTTTAATTTGTTTAATCTGATTTAATTAATTTTATAATGAAGACAAAAGTACAAAACTATGTTCAAATTTCTTAGCTTAAATACTCACCTTTACTCATTGTATACTATCTACAAAAATTCTTACAATTTAGTTTTAAGTTAATTTTAAGTCTGCCCAAAATGCCCTGCATACTAGGGGCTTTTGGCATGTACACCTCATGTAATCTCAATAACCAAATGTAATTCTTTGTATCATGTCCAAATAAAAATTATTATTATTATTATTATTATTATTATTATTATTATTATTATTATTATTATTATTATTACGTATTTTGCTAATACGGCGGTTTTCAATTACGTATACCCATTCTTCATTTGCTGAGACTTCCTTCAATAAATATTTTCAACACTCACTATAAGCTAAGGATGAAAATATTTTAAGATAAGTAATATGTGTACTGTATATGCATTTTTTAGACCTAGCTATATTGCTCACTTAATATATGCTAGCGTAAACATGTTATCAGGCTTTTACATGCATCTGAAAGTGAAAAAAAGGCTATGAATCACTTTCCAGCAATTTTTGCTTTACAGTGGTAACTTGGAACCTAACCTGCTGTATAAGCAGGGCCTTCACATACAGGACTGTACTATAATATTACAAGTTGCAATACCCATATTCTTAGTCCCCAGTTGTCTTCTGCATCAATGGACCATGTCTGGTGATGCAGAACTTCGTCCATTTATGCCATGACCATGAAAAATTTATGTCATAATTCAGACGTTTTGGACACTCAGCAATATCATACACCTCCTTCTCCCTAATAGTCTATTAATTAAAGGGTTCACTGTAAGGTAGTGCAGGGCTCACTATCTCATTATTTCTTTAGTTACACTTACACTGCAGAACTTACTCCACATCCAAATTTAGACCAGTTAGATCTTCAGAAAAGAAAAAAAGTTTAGAGGCATAAAAATGAAACAGATACAAATAAACGACTAGGTTGCCCATGGCTTACTAACAGCATACTAAGGTCCATTGATAATAAACATCAATATGAAAAGCAATATAGACAGGGCTTAACCCTTTGGGGGTTGAGAGGCCTTCTCGGAAACGTGTTCCTGGGGTCGAAAATTTTTTGGAAAAAAAAATAATAAATTTTTCTAATGAAATGATAGAGAATCTTTTTCCGATCATAACACCACCAAAATTATGAAATTTGATCGAAAACTAACGGAATTATGCTTTCGCGAAGTTAGCGGTATTGATGACATTTACGCACGGGCGATTTCGCCCACTTTGAGCCCTATTTTCGGCAAATTCCAATGTTTCAGTCTACTAAAATTATAGCTATTTCGCTAGAACTCCATTTCTTCTATCGATTGAGTACAAGAAACCACCTATTTATCAATTTTCACTACCCAAAATAATGGTCAGAAAATGGCAATTTGGCCAATTTCACAAATTTCAAACGATGCCAATTTCAAAATAGGGTCCAGAATAAACAAGGCAGACATTCCTGGCACTAAAATAACATCTTCTCTGTTCATTAGTCACGTCTCCAGGCCCCTCTTACATTACTTTTGCTTTTCATTTTGAATTTTTATTCTCACAAAAAATAGAAAATTTACTGTTATGTATACAACTGCATCATTGTAAAAATGGTATAAATAATATCAGAGCACTTGTGCATGAATATTAGACTTGCCAGTTGATGTGTATTGGACGCATGGTGTGATTTGTTTATTCTTGAACATCGTCAAAAATCGAACATTTTCGCTACTTTGAGATCAATTTCAAGGTACTTGTCATTGTCAAACCAATCAAAATCATCTCTATTTCTGTAATATATCTTCCATTCTATCGAATGAGACCAAGAAAACGAGAATACATCAATAAATACCATACGAAAATAGACTGCAAAGTCGCTGTTTTAAACGAAAAAAACAGTCAGAGTTTTTTTTCTCTCATTATGCAGTGTGTGGTGCAGGATTTTTTTATACTGCGCACACTGACCACATAGATCCATTCTTTCATATGTAGGGCTACCAGCCGTTTCCCACTTAATTTGAGGCCACTAGAATTTACGCGTACTAGTACGGCACCAACCCCTGCTCGTAAAACGTACTAGTACGGCACCGACCCCGAAAGGGTTAATAAACAAAGATATTATTAGACATTATGCATCAGTCCTCACCAAACTAATAAGAAAGGCTAAGCAATTGTACTACTCTAATAGATTCACCGAAACAAGAGGAGATATAAAAAAGACATGGAAGACACTCTCAGATTCTGGGCACCCACAAACTGAAAAACAAAAAAAGAGATATTGGCCAAACTAAACCGAATGAACAAGTATAGCCTATTGATACAGTTAATGAGATAAATAACTTTTTCTCAACCATAGGATCAAATCTCACCAGTAAAATCCCAGGTGCCAATGCCCGAGCGAGTGATTACTTAGATGAGAATTTCCCAACTTCCTTCTATCTTGCACCAACCGAGCCCACAGAAGTCTCCACGATTATTAAGTCACTTAAAAATAAATCAGGAAATCTAGCTCAAGTCCCACCATTCTTGTACAAGAGAGCAGTTCATGTTCTTTCGCCCACTATTTCATTACTCCTTAACAAATCACTAAAAACCAGCACTTTCCCAATACTACTCAAGTTAGCAAGGGTTACACCAATACACAAAGGTGGTGACCCCACAAATGTAAACGACTACAGGTCAATATCAAACTTATTGTTGCTATCCAAAATCTTTGAAAAACTCCTTTATAGCAGTGCAAAACATCCTCAACCCCTGCCAATTTGGCTTCAGGAAAAACAAAAGCACAAATGATGCAATTATAAAAATGCTAGACCTGCTTTACACAACACTTGAATATCCTCTAGGAATCTTTATCAATTTAAGGAAAGCTTTTGATACAGTAGACCACAGCATCCTACTCTACAAATTTTACCATTATGATACAAGAGGTCGTGCACTTACATATAACAAATCCTACCTTACTAACAGACATCAATATGTCTCTATTAAGGATACAACCTCATCAGCAAGACCACTGGATACTGGCATACCACAGGGAAGTGTCCTTGGCCCCCTGCTCTTCTTCTTATACATCAATGATCTTCCAAATGTATCACAACAACTTAGACCTATTCTCTTTTCTGACGACACGACTTATGTCATCTCCCACCCTAATCTTGCCTCACTCAACACTATTGTTAATGAAGAGCTAGTAAAAATATGGATCTGGATGACTGCCAATAAACTTACACTTAATATTGACAAAAACCTTCTATATTATGTTTGGGAGCAGAACAGGTGATGTCCAACTGAACATTATGATTAACAACACTCTTATGGGATCCACCTTGACAGTAGCCTCAAATTCCAGACACATATACAACAAATTTCCAAGAAAATCTCCAAAACAGTAGGCATACTATCAAAAATATGGTACTATGTTGCACTGTATCATTCACTTATCTACCCTTGTCTCGCCTATGGAATTTGTGCATGGGGATCAACAACATTCAATCACCTAAGACCACTAATAACCCAACAAAAGGCTGCAGTCAGAATGATAACAAATTCCCACTCTAGACAACATACTCCACCAATATTCAAAAGTCTAAAACTACTCACCATCAAGAACATCCATACTTATTATTGTGCCTACTACATTTATAGAACACTACACTCAAACATAAACCCCCCCACTCAAACTTTTCCTCACCAACCTTAACAGGACGCACGACCATAACACTAGACACAGATCACTGTTTGATGTACCCCGTGTCCATATCACACTGTGCAAAAACTCTATGCACATAAAGGGCCCCAAAATTTGGAATTCATTAACAGTAAATACTAAAGTAACCCAGTCTGAACATCAATTTAAGACTCTTCTCAAAAACCACATACTCACCCTAAACTAAAAACTCAATATGTACTCAATACTTAACTTTACCAAATAATATAATTTAATTATTTACTATTAATATAAACAACCTGCAAAATACTTGTCCCAGTGTCATATCCCCAGATTGTTAATTTGAGTAAACTTGCTGTCTTCTATAATTAAAAACAGATGCACAACTCAAACAAACTATGATCAATTTCTCTAGTAGTATTAAATAGTCTGTAAGCCATTAAATTTAGTCTGCCCATAATGCCATGGCATGATAGTGGCTCTATTTGCACTGCAACTCAATATTGTAATTACATAATCTCAATGTAAACTGCAACTCATTATTGTAGTTATATAATCTCAATGTAAACTTGCAAGGAAATAAAAATTTGAATTTGAATTGCTAAACATAATGAGGGCAAATTCCTGGGTTTGGACGTTGACAGCAACTTGAAATTCAACACCCATATCCAACACATAACAAAAAAAGTATCCAAAACAGTTGGGATCCTCTCAAAGATATGTTATTACAGTGGACCCCCGAGTAACGAGCATAATTCATTCCAGAAGGCTGCTCAAGTGCCATTACCGAACGAATTTTTTCCCTTAAGGAATAATGTCAAGTAGGTTAGTCCATTTCAGACCCCCAAAAATACACTTACAAAAGCACTTACAATATTATACTTACATAATTGTACGATTTCCAAGGTGCTCATAACTTGGGGGTCCACTGTATGTACCACAATCAGCCCTACTCACACTATAGTATTAAATTGTCTATCCCTACCGTACCTGTGAAATTTGTGCATGGGAATCAACAGTAGCAACCTACCTAAAGCCAATAATAACCCAAATACAATTTTATTTCTTTGCTCGTGTACATGGGTTTACATTACAATCATAAATTGAGGTGCAAGGAGAGCCTCTGGCATGCCTTGGCATTAGGGGCAGCTTAATCTAATGGCTTATAGACTATGAACATAATATTGGAGTAATTGAGTGAGTTTGAATTGGTAGATCATTCAAATTATGATATGATGATAATACATTGTTCATTATAAAATGATGATAG
Source organism: Cherax destructor (assembly GCA_009830355.1). NCBI lineage: Eukaryota > Metazoa > Arthropoda > Malacostraca > Decapoda > Parastacidae > Cherax > Cherax destructor. Next base: position 3,304 of record WNWK01008886.1, on the reverse strand, counting down.
ACATTGTAACAAGTGTTTAGTAGGAAGGAACATAATAAGTAAAAATTAAATTATCTTAATGAAAAAACCATTGTGCATTTTGAGAGTAATTTACAGTTTGAGTATTTAGTTTAGGGTGATTAGGTGGTAACATAATTGTAAAAATTGAAATTATTTTATAGGAAAATAACTTTGAGCATTTTTGAAGGCAATTTACAGTATGAGTACAGTGGTACCTCGAGTTACGATGGTCCCCAAAATCGCCCTTTTATGTAAGTTTATTTTTTTAAATGCTTTTGTAAGTATATTTTTGGGGGTGTAAAAGGACTAGTCTATTTTACATTATTCCTTATGGGGATAAATTCGTTTGGTAATGGTACTTGAACAGCATTCTCGAACGAAAAAATATCGTAACTCGAGGTACCACTGTACAGTGGTACCTCGAGTTACGATGGTCCCCAAAATCGCCCTTTTATGTAAGTTTATTTTTTTAAATGCTTTTGTATGTATATTTTTGGGGGTGTAAAAGGACTAGTCTAGTTTACATTATTCCTTATGGGGATAAATTAGTTTGGTAATGGCACTTGAACAGCATTCTCGAACGAAAAAATATCGTAACTCGAGGTACCACTGTATTTAGTTTAGGGTGAGTAGGTGGTTTTTGAGAAGAGTCTTAAATTGATTTTCAGACAAGGTTATTTTAGCATTTCCTGGTAATGAGTTCCAGATTCTGGGGCCCTTTATGTGCATAGAATTCTTACATAGGTTGCTGTGGACACGGGGTACATCAAAAAGTGATCTGTATCTTGTGTTATGGTCATGGATCCTATTAAAGTTAGTGAGGAGAATTTTGAACGGAGGGTTTATATTAGAATGTAGAGTTCTATGTATGTTGTAGGCACAAGAATAAGTGTGAATGTTCTTTATGGTGAGTAGTTTTAGGCTTTTGAATATTGGTGGAGTATGCTGTCTAGAGTGGGAATTTCTTATCATTCTGACTGCAGCCTTTTGCTGGGTTATGAGTGGTCTAAGGTGATTTAATGTTGTTGATTCCCATGCGCAGATTCCATACGTGAGATATGGGTAAATGAGCGAGTGATATAGTGCAAGGAGAGCTGATTGAGGCACATAGTAGCGTATCTTAGATAATATGCCTACTGTCTTAGAGATTTTCTTGGAAATTTGTTGTATGTGTGTTTGGAATTTAAGGCTACTGTCAATGTGGATTCCTAGGAATTTTCCCTCTTTGAGTCTTGTGATGGGTGAACCGTTGGTGTTATGTTAAGTGGAACATTTGTAACTCTGTTTCCAAACTGTATAAAGTAGGTCTTGTCAGTATTTAGAGTAAGTTTATTAGTCGTCATCCATGTCGATATTTTCTGTAATTCTGCATTAACAGTATTGGCCAGTATGACTGGATTTGGGTGAGAGAAGACATATGTTGTGTTATCTGCAAATAATATGGGTTTGAGTAGTTGTGATGCATTAGGTAGGTCATTGATGTAAATGAGGAATAAGAGTGGACCAAGTACACTTCCTTGAGGGACTCCGACTGTAATTTGCTGTGTGGAAGAGTTCGCTCCATTTGTGTACACGTATTGGCTTCTGTTACTGAGGTATGACTTTATGTAGTTGAGCGAGTGCCTTCTTATACCATAGTGTGCTAGTTTTGTAAGCAGTAAATCATGATCAACTGTATCAAAAGCTTTGCGTAGATCAATGAAGATTCCCAGTGGAACTTCTTTCTTCTCAAGTGCGGTATATATTAACTCTAGCATGTGTATAATGGCATCATTTGTGCTTTTGTTGGTCCTGAATCCAAACTGACTGGGGTTGAGTACGTTGTGTGAGATGAGGTAGGAATAGATCTGTCTACGAATTAATTTTTCAAAGATTTTAGAGAGCAATGGTAAATTGGATATTGGTCTATAATTATTCAAGTCTGTTTGATCACCTCCTTTGTGGATCGGGTGATGCTAGCTATTTTGAGAATTGATGGGAAGGTAGAGGCTTTAATGGATTTATTGAATAGTGTTGCTATAATTGGTGACAGTACCTGTGAAGCTTTTTTGTATATAAAAGGTGGTAAGCTGTTTATGTCTCCTGCTTTGTTTTTAAGGGTGTTGATTATGAGCGAGACTTCAATTGGGTTGGTAGGAGCTAGGAATAGTGTATTTGGGTAGGTGTTGTGAGGTAGTCTGTTGGACGGGTGTTCGAGCTTGGGATTTTACTCGCTAGATTCTTTCCTATGGTGGAGAAGAAAACATTAAGTCTGTTTGCTGTCTCAGTTGGTGAGAGTAGGGGTTCATATGTTTTTGATAATTTGATGGTGTTGTTTTTGGATATCTTTTTATTTCCTGGAATTGCAGATAGGGTCTTCCAGGTCTTTTTCATATCACCTTTTATGTTCTGGAGTCTGTTCTCATAATACAACTTTTTTGACCTTCTTATCAGGCTGGTAAGGATTGATGAGTAGCGTTTGGATTGTTCTCTGGTTATTAGACCCCTTCTGTATTGTTTTTCATATTGGTGCCTTTATTTACTTAATTGTACTCTTATATTCAAACAACTACCTCATTGTGTATATGACTTACTTTATATTTCCTTTATAAGTAACTACCTGATAAGTGCAATCATTTACTTATATTTTATAAATACTGTTTACCATTAGCCAACTTTAGTCAACTTTCAGTCACTTTATTTGCTTAATTGTATTCATATATTCTAACAACTACCTCATTGTATATGTGACTTACTTAATATTTCCTTTATAAGCAACTACCTGATAAGTGCAATCATTTACTTATATCTTATAAATACCTTTTACCATTAGCCAACTTCAGTCACTTTATTAACTTCAATTTAATCAAAACTACTTTTAATATTAGTCAAATCTATTTTAACTTCTAGTTCAATAGCTCTTTGCATTCATTAACCTCTTATTGCCTTTCATATACTAAAGTTTCAACCAGTGCCACATTGAATCAAAAAATTTATTTTTCCATACCAATTTAATACTAGTCATTGAAGTTGTTCTAACCATTCATTAGACAGTTAAATTAGTATATCATTAACATTTTTCAAATATCCTATATCACTGTAAAATTCCTGTAAACACTTGCACATAATTGTGTTAATCCATTAGCAAGTAAGACTTTAATCTAATACCATATCATTAAGTTATCATAATCTATTGTTCCCAAGTCTAGTTATAGAATCACATTAATCCATATGATTACAGGCATTGATCCTGATATCAACCTATTATTAAATGACTTACATGACTCCAACAGCAATTGTAACTATTACACAGCTGATCAAGCAA
>WNWK01008885.1:63166-80973 GCA_009830355.1 Cherax destructor | reverse complement strand
AAGCAAAAGTAATGTAAGAGGGGCCTGAGACGTGACTAATGAACAGATAAAATGTTATTTTAGTGCCAGGAATGTCTGTCTCATTTATTCTGGACCCTATTTTGAAATTGGCATCTTTTGAAATTTGTGAGAAATTGGCCAAATTGCCAATATCTGACTACTTTATTGGGTAGTTCAAATCGGTAAAGTGGCGGTTTCTTGTACTCAATTGATAGAACAAATGGAATTCTAGCGAAATGGCTAAAAGTTTAGTAAACTGAAGCAATGGAATTGGCCGAAAATTGGGCTCAAAGTGGGCGAAATCGCCGATGCGTATACTATATCGTCGATACCGCTAACTTCGCGAGAGCATAATTCTGTTAGTTTTCCATCAAATTTCATACTTTTGGTGTCATTATGATCGGAAAAAAGATTCTCTATCATTTCATAAGAAAAAATAAAAAAAAAAATTCCGAAAATTTTTCGACCCTGAGACTGAGTTTTGGAGAGGGCCTCTCGACCCTGAAAGGGTTAAATTAATACACAATAATAACCCCATAGTGGAGATTCGAATCCAGGACTCGTATATAAATATTACTACAATACAGTACAGCCCCGCTTACGGAGTTCCGCTAATACTGCAATTTCAAATTACTATGACCAAAATTTGCTAAACGGCGAGCAGTCTTTCAAATACAGCGTGCCCCACCCGGTTTGTTTACATTCTCAGTGAACACATCTATTATGTCTGGAAATTTTCCAAAATTTCAAGTGTTTTAAAGTTGTGTATTTATATATACGTACTGTACTCTGATAATTATACTTATGTGTACCTGTATCTAAATATACAGTGGTCCCTCGACTTACGAGCAGCTCCCAACTCGAACAATTATGTAAGTGTATTTCTGTAAGTGCTTTTGTAAGTATAATTTTTGGGGTCTGAAACAGATTAATCTAATTTACATTATTCCTTATGGGAACAAATTCGTTGGTATTGGCACTCAAACAGCCTTCTGAAACGAATTAAGCTTGTAACTCGAGGTACCACTGTACTTACACACTGTGTTGGTATGCAGGTACACATTAAAATCACTAAGAGTCTCTCTACTCTTGAAGCCATATAATCTCTTGGGCTCATTAAATGTCGTATATTACGTTAATATAGAAATTTCCATTAATCCATCTATGATATGTTTTCAAAATTATATAATAAACACGCTACGTAACATATAACCATGATATATACACCCACAGTATAAAATTTGACAAATAGTTTTCTTTAGTCAAACACCAGTAACTTAACTAAAAATTTATTCCTTTCGTATGCCTTCACTCTGTCTATAGCTATTCACGACCCTTGTGGGTTTAGCGTTTCTTTTTTATTATGATCATAATAACAACTTTTAATAATAATAATACAGTGGACCCCCGAGTTACGTACACCCCGGAAATCGTACTATTATGCAAGTATAATATTGTAAGTGCTTGTGGAAGTGTATTTTTGGGGGTCTGAAATAGACTAACCTAAGTGACATTATTTCTTAAGGGAGTAAATTCGTTCGGTAATGGCACTTGAGCAGGATTCTGGAATGAAGTTTTTACGATACTCGGGGTCCACTGTAACTTGTAATAATAACAACTTGTAATAATAATAATTTGTCAGAGCATCATTCTTTCTAAAAATTACATGAGAATGGAAGTGTTGGTCTTTATTTATTCTACTATACCACTGTGGAGACAACTTGTACACAATGTAAGGTGTTTGTATGAACGTGTATCAACCATAACCAGACTGCTTGTTTACATAAGTACTCCACGGCTCTGTCATCTCCATCTCCATCTCCATCTCTCCATCTCCCTCCCATCTCCCTCTCTCCACTCCATCTCCTCTCTCCATCTCCTCTCCATCTCCCTCTCCCATCTCCCTGCCCTCTCCCTCTCCATCTCCCTCTCTCTCTCTCCATCTCCCTCTCTCTCTCTCCATCTCCCTCTCTCCATCTCCATCTCCCTCTCTCTCTCTCCATCTCCCTCTCTCTCTCCATCTCTCTCTCCATCTCTCTCTCTCCCTCTCTCCCTCTCTCTCTCTCCTCTCTCTCTCTCTCTCTCTCCATCTCCCTCTCTCTCTCTCTCTCCTCCATCTCCCTCTCTCTCCATCTCCATCTCCCTCTCTCTCTCTCTCCATCTCTCTCTCTCTCTCTCTCCATCTCTCTCTCTCTCCATCTCTCTCTCCATCTCTCTCTCCATCTCTCTCTCCATCTCTCTCTCTCTCCCTCTCTCTCGTTTATTCGTTTTTATCTCGCTTACTCACATCTCGCCCTACATTAAGACTACAAATATTTTAAGGTAAGTAATGAGTGTACTGTACAGTGGACCCCCGAGTATCGTAATTAATCCGTTCCAGGAGCTATTACTTAACACGAAGTTTACGAAATTCGAACCCTTATTTCCCTTAAGAAATAATGTAAATACAATTAATCCGTTCCACAAAAAAATATTCACATACTAAATATTTAAAAATATATATAGTATGTACATTTACTTACCTCTATTGAAGAGTTGCAGGCATCTGGAAGATAGGGATGATGACAGGGGCAGGGTGTTAGTGGTTGGAAGGGGAATCCCCCTCCAAAAGGACTTCAGGTAACAAATCCCTCTCTGGGGTTACTTCCCTTCTTGGTCTTTTAATCCCACTAGGACCAGCTTGAGTCACTAGACCCCTGCCTGGTGAAGTAACTGTCCAGAGTTCTCTGTTTCTGGCAACTCTAATACTTTTCTGAAGTACAACATGGCTCTGTCACTGAAGTGGTTGCACAGAAGGCTCATTTCAGCTTTCTCAGGGTGGTGTCTTTCAACAAATGTCTGCAACCTACTCCACATAGAACACATTTCCTTAATCTATGAAGAAGGCACCTCCTTCACTCTCTCTTCCTCCTCCTGTGAAGCAATAACCTCAGCTGTGGTCTGTTGCTGTTCCAGATGAAGCTCTTGCAGCTCTTCAGTTGTTAGCTCTACCCTGTGCTCCTCCACCAACTCTTCCACATCCTCACCACTCACCTCCAACCCCAGGCTGTTCCCCAATGCCACAATATCTTCCACAACAGGCACAGGGTCGTCAGCCTCAAATCCTTCAAAATCCCTCTTTTCAACACAATCCGGCCACAGTGGTCTCCAAGCAGAGTTCAAAGTCCTGGAAGTTACTCCCTCCCAAGCCTTACCTATAAGGCCTATGCAATGCACGATATTAAAGTGATCTTTCCAGAACTCTCTTAGGGTCAATGCAGAGTCATTGGTCATATTAATGTACCTCTGAAACACTGCTTTGGTGTACAGTTTCTTGAAGTTTGCAATGACCTGCTGGTCCATGGGCTGGATGAGAGGAGTGGTGTTAGGAGGCAAGAACTTCACTCAGATGAAACTGAACTCATCAGGCAACAACTCTTCCAAGTTGTGAGGATGAGCAGGAGCATTGTCCAGTACCAGGAGGCACTTGAGTCCCAATTTCTTTTCCAGGAGGTATTTCTTCACACTAGGGCCAAACACTCCAGTCACCCATTCCTTGAAAATCTCCGTAGTGACCCATGCATTGGTGTTAGCCTTCCAATGCACACACAAATTATTCTTGTCAACACTGTTTCTGGAAGGGTCTGGGATTTTCTGAGTGATACACCAGTAAAGGCTTCACTTTAAAATCACCACTGGCATTGGCACACATCATAAGAGTTAGCCTGTCTTTCATAGGCTTGTGTCCTGGCTGTGCCTTTTCCTCCTGAGTAGTGAAGGTCCTGTTGGGCATTTTCTTCCAAAACAGGCCTGTTTCATCACAATTAAACACTTGTTGGGGTTCGAATTTTTCAGTGTCTCCCTGGAATTCCTGCACAAAGTTTTCTGTTGCACGTTTGTCTGAGCTGGCTGCCTCACCATGCCTCACAACACTGTGTATGCCACTACGTTTCTTAAACCTGTCAAACCAGCCTTAGCTGGCTTTAAAATCACTCGTCTCACCACTGGTTGCAGGCATTGTCTTGACAAGATCTGCGTTCAACTTCCTTGCCTTTTCACAAATTATCGCCATGGAAATACTATCACCCGCTATCTGTTTTTCATTGATCCACACCAACAACAACTTCTCAACCTCATCCACTGTTTTCGATCTATTTTTCGTTAACATATCAACCCCTTTTGCAACATTAGCTTCCTTGATCTCATTTCTCTTTGCCAGGATAGAGCTGATAGATGGGGTTTTCTTGTACATCCTGGCAAGATCACTCAGACGTACGCCACTCTCATATTTTTCTATACAGTAATCTCTTTCTTCAGTTCGATGGTGTTCCTCACTTTCTTTACCACAGGGGTGCCACTAGGAAGCTTCTTTGGACCCATGGTGACTTATTTCACAGTGACAATCACTAAACCAGTAAACATGTGTGAGCGTGTTAGATAGGAGTGAATGGAGACGAATGGTTTTTGGGACATGACGATCTGTTGGAGTGTGAGCAGGGTAACATTTTGTGAAGGGATTCAGGAAAACCAGTTAATTGATTTAGTTGGACTTGAGTCCTGGAAATGGGAAGTACAATGCCTGCATTTTAAAGGAGGGGTCTGGGATAGTGACAGCTGGGAGGGACTATTCTCAGCTGTCGTATCTGAGCGCCTCCGCAAAGACAGTGATTATGTATGAGTGTGGTGAAAGTGTTGAATGATGAAAGTATTTTCTTTTTGGGGATTTTCTTTTTGGGTCACCCTGCCTTGGTGGGAGACGGCCGACTTGTTGAAAAAAAAAAAAAATCACTAAACCACCAAAAAAGACACCAAATGTATTGTGAATGTTTGAAAGAGAGCGCTGGGTAATGTTCTCTCAATGGTAAACAATGCTTCACTGGCGGGCGTCCTGCGCAGGCGCGGAGCAGGAGGACAGGTCTAATACGTTACGAAATACGAGCCAGTTTACGATACACGAAATCGAAAAAAGCTTACGAAACACGATTTTTACGAAATATGAGCCTTACGAAACTCGGGGGTCCACTGTATATGCATTTTATTGCTCTAGGGTGCTTTAAATGTTTTAGTAGGTGGGGGTGGTCAGGTGGGATGCCATACCTCCCACACTACTTTCTACAAATAAATACTTTTCACCTCTCACCCTACATTATGATCAATAAGACTACAAATATTTTAAGGTAAGTAATGAGTGTACTGTGTGTATTTTACTGTTTTTTAATGCATAGTTCTATTCCTAACTAAATATATGGTAGTGTAAACTTGTTATCTGGCATTTATATGCATTTATAAGTAGAAAAAATGGTGTTCTGCTTTCCAGCAGTAGCCTGGAACCTAACCTGCCATTTAAGTGGGGCCCTACTGTACTTTTGATAGTGAAGAAACAGATACATTGTGTTTAAGAGACTGCAGAAACAATTTTGCTTTCAACATCGAGGGCAACACATTAAATACCTGTATGGAGCTGAAGGTGGACGTGAGCCAGGAGATTCAGGATTTTGTCTTCGCTCAGACTGAAATCTTGAAGTATCAGAATTCTCTCCTCTAGTAGATAGAAATCTTGGAGGCTCAGTTGCGTCTCTCATATACTGATATCTAGGAGGTTCAGGAGGATCTTCTCTACCCTGAGCTTGATATCTATGAGTAGTTGGAGGGGGTAGTGAGGCAGGATTATCAGGAGCTTGTCCTTTACTTATAGCATTGTTACCTATTCCTGAAAAAAAATAAAAAACTTATCTGTATAAAATTTAAATATTTTCGTATTTCATTTAATAAATACTAAATTTTTCCATCATTTTCACAGTTGCAAGCATGGAACATGAGCACATAAAAACAGAGCATTTATAACTATTGCCATATACGTAAACATATCACCAAATTCTCAAAGAACATTACAGGGGAAAAATAAACAGGGTACACTAAGGTTTTAATACAATCAATTTGTAAGAGCAAGGGGCTAGTAACCCCTTCTCCTGTATATATTACTAAAGTTAAAAAGAGAAACTTTTGTTTTTCTCTTTGGGCCACCCCACCTTGGTGGGAAACGGCCGACTTGTTGAAAAAAAAAAAAAAAAGAAGAAGAATTTGTAAGAGTGTATGTAATAAAGCAAAATTGCAGTTACAGGAAATTTTACTTTGACAATGTTTTTTCTGTACAAGAGATTTAAGTTAATATAACACAACTGGAGACAGCTTATATAGGCAGAAATGAGGAGAGGTCAAGCAAGATAGTAATGTGCTGTCATTGGGAATAGATAAAGCTGAGGGTTGATCCTCATATTCCTTCCAATATACCTTTGACGAGTATCGAGAGTCTTTCTACTCCTGGAGCCCAGCCACAGGCTAGGATCGTCTGATACTTGTCTGGTCAACCAGGCTGTTGTTGCTTTATTCACTAACTATACTAACAACTAGCTTGATTCCAACTATTATATTAAATGGTTGCAAGAAATCTGTTAAAAATTGTCAGTCCTGGAGGTATACTTGTGTTCATTCAAACAGGTTGTTTGGTCTCTTAATAGTTTCTCAAGCCTACATTCTGTAACATCCTACATGTGGGATTTCATGCATACCAGCATTGTCTTCATTTTGTTTTTATTCATTTGTTTTGCAAGTTATCACAGAGTGGACGAGGAAAAAAACAAACTTTGTTGTTCGTATGATTTAGTATTTTTGAAATTTTCTGCAATAATACTGTTATTGAAAATTATGCAAGTGTTAATGTTACTGGTGGTTTAAATGCAACAAGAGTTTCTGCAACTTTCCTTCTGTAGTTAAGAATGTAGGACTAACAACTTAAACATTGCTAGTATTTAACCCTTTGACTGTTTCGGTCGAATATATACGTCTTACGAGCCAGTGTTTCGGACGTATATACAGTGGACCCCCGAGTTTCGGTTACCTTGGAAATCGAACAATTATGTAAGTGTAATATTGTAAGTGCTTTTGTAAGTGTATTTTTGGGGGTCTGAAATGGACTAACCTACTTGACATAATTCCTTAAGGGAGCAAATTCGTTCGGTAATGGCACTTGAGCAGCCTTCTGGAATGAATTATGACCGAAACTCAGGGGTCCACTGTATACTCAAAAATTCTAGCGCCTTCAAATCAAGCGGGAGAAAGCTGGTAGGCCCATATATGAGAGAACGGGTCTGTGTGGTCAGTGTGCACTGTATAAAAAAAATCCTGCAGCACGCAGTGCATAAATGAGAAAAAAAAACTGACCGTGGTTTTATTTATGGTTGTATTCTCTTTTTCGTGGTCTCATTTGATAGAATGGAAAACATATTACAGAAATAGAGATGATTTTGATTAGTTTCATGATGAAAATGACCTTGAAATTGAGCTCAAAGTAGTGGAAATGATTGATTTTTGCCAATGTTCAAGAGTACACAAATCACACCATGCGTCCAATACACGTCAACTGGTAAGTCTAATATTCTTACACAAGTGCATTGATATTATTTATACCATTTTTACAATAATGCAGTAGTGTGCATAACAGTAAATCTTCTATTTTTTTGTGTAAATAAAAAATCAAAATAGAAAGCAGGAGTAATATAAGAGGGGCCTAAAGACGTGACTAATGAACAGAGAAAATCTTATTTTAGTGCCAGAAATGTCTGCATTGTTTATTCTGGACCCTATTTTGAAATTGACATCTTTTTTATTTTGCACGAAATTGGCCAAATTGCCAATTTCTGACCACTTTATTGGGTAGTTGAAATTGGTAAATTGGTGGTTTCTTGTACTGAATCAATAGAACAAATGGAGTTCTAAAGAAATAGCTATGAGTTTGGTCGACTGTAACAATGGAATTGGCCGAAAATAGGGCTCAAAGTCGGTGAAATCGCCGATGCGTATATATCGCTGACATTGCTAACTTCGCAAGAGTGTAATTCCGTAAGTTTTCCATCAAATTTCATACTTTTGGTGTCATTACCATCGGGAAAAGATTCTCTATAATTTCATAAGAAAATTTTTTTTTTTTCCAAAATTTTGTGACATAGAATGACAGTTTCAGAATGGGGCCTCTGACAGTCAAAGGGTTAACACAGGAACTCTCAACTATGTAGTGTAATATTCAGAAGTCAAGGTAGTTATTAGGAAGGTGACAAATTAAAGAGAAAATGCTTAGGAACTACCTTTATTTGAACATCCAACAACATTGTGCAAAACTAGAAAAGTTTCCAACTGACTAAACTTTGGGCAATACAGTCAGTGAACAAAGCCTATTGTTCTCCAGACCAACTGTCAAGTTTACATCACTCTCCAACTACTCTGCATCACTGTCACACCTGATCTTCTATTGTTTCTTCCTATATGAGCTCCTTTCTCGAGGTGTATGCTACCGACTTGAAAAATCCTGTTCTACAGGCATAAAAGTGGCTTAAAGCGTTTTATAACTACATACAAACTGTCTGTATTTATATAACACTTATAAAATGGGAAACCCTGCAATGGAAGGGACAAAGCAGATGTATGTGAGGATCTGCTAGATGTGAGCAAATTCAATGATATGATAAATGTTCTTTTAGCATCATTAAATAACCTAAATTAACCAGGATATTTTACACAGATACACACACTTGCAGACTTACAAAGGAAGGTACTGCACTCTATAATTCCACTAAGATGTTATTACAAGTACAGTGGTCCCTCGGTTTTCGTGCATCTCCAAACTCGAACATTTATGTAAGTGTATTTTCGTAAGTGCTCTTGCAAGTGTATTTTTGGGGGTCTGAAATAGACTAACCTACGTGACATTATTTCTTAAGGAAGTAAATTCGTTCGGTAATGCCACTTGAGCAGCATTCTGGAACAAATTTTCGGCAAAAACCGAGGGACCACTGTACTGTATAAATTCTTAAAAATATGGAGTTTACCGTATATACAGTTTACAGAGCATTTACATTTATGTTTTTTTTGTACACATTGTTTAAGGAATGATTAAAACAAATAAAACACTAATACAAAATTATACATATGAAAGGCAATTGTCACAATTTAAATACTGTATTACTCACCCTTAAGCTGCTCCCACATTTTTGTTTTCTGAAAGAAAAATATATAATTAATAAATTATAATTGTTTAACATATTTATAAATGGGGTTGTAAAAGAAGTGAATACTAGGGTGTTGGGAAGAGGTGTGGAATTAAAATATGTTGGATCTGATACAAAGTGAAAGTTATCACAGTTCCTCTTTGCTGATGGCAGTTCTTTTGGGGGATTCTAAAGACAAGTTGCAAAGATTGGTGGATGAATTTAGGGTGTGAAAAAAGAGTAAGTAGAGGCAAGTGGTTTTTATGATTTGACTTGCTGTTGGAGCATGAGCAAGGTAACATTCATGTATTCAGGGAAACCGGTTAGTCAGACTCGAGTAGTGGAGGTGGGAGGTACATGCCTCCACTCTCAAGAAGGATGAGGATTCTATACTTTGCAGGGTCATTTTAACTGTGATGTCGGCATGCTTCTGGCAAGACAGTGATTGAATGAATGATGGTGAAAATGTTTCTTCTTTTCCAAGTCGCTACCACAGTGAGAGATGGCTGGTGAATGTAGAGAAAATTAAGGTAATGAGGATGAGGGTACAAAGTCTAGGCAATAACAGATTGAATATTAGAGTGAAGGAAGTATGAAGTGGATGTATTTAAATATTTGGGAGCGAACATGTCAGCAGATGGGTTTATGAAAGACGAGGTGAACCACATAATAGATGTTAACTAATGCATCTGACCTAGGTAGTAAAGTGTTTCAGTACATGTCTAAATGGACTAGATGCCAACATAGGGGCTATGATAATGAAATTAAGAGTGATATACAAAATAATGTGATACACGTGTTAATGTTGCAGTTTTATAACTGTAGTGTAAGCGTGCCTCTGGCAAGACAGTGATGAGTGAATGATGATGGAAACTTTTTCTTTTTTGGGCCACCCTACCTTGGAGGGAAACAGCTGATGTGTTAATAATAAAAAATAATACAAAATACACGTAATTACATAATCACTTCAATGCACGTTTCTCATATATGAGCACATCTCAGTCAGTGACAACACTGGTGTATGACACTAGCTAATAACACAAAAGGTGCATGACATTAGCCAAAAATAGCTCTTCCAACAAACTCAATTTTTTTAACCAATCCCGGAAAAAATCTGTTACACATATTCCCTTTGCAGTAACAAAATACATTCCTCGCATTGATAAATACACACATTATGCTATGTACAATGACAAAGCAAGAACTTTCACTTGGAATCTTCATACAAGGTATTGCACACTGACTCAACATCCAAGCTTTCGAAAAAAAAAATTGTTAGTGTACATGTTATAATAATTTTTTCCTAAGATTTTTTTACTATTTTGTACATGAATAAATGGGTATTTTAAAGCATTTCATTACCAAAGTTAAAATGTTAGTTTACCTTTAATACTCGCAACATCTTGCATACACTGTGTTCAACCAAATGCCAACGTAGCTACAGTAGTTACTGAAAATTATATATACTACTCGTAGATATAACAACATTTGACAACAGATTTTCACTAAGATTAAAACTAAATACACGACTAAACCAGGTTTAACCAGCGAGAAACTAAGCTCTGTTTTCCACTGGTTAAACTAAGAGACAAAGTGTATGAAGTGAAGAAGTCAGTGTATGGAGGACAAAGTTTGACTGGTCATACAAAGTTTGGCTGCTTGTACTCATTACAGAGTCCAACTAAATAAAGAATCAGTTTATTAACACCTGAAAAAATTAATACTTGTAACTACTGTATGTGATTTACATGCAATACAAACAGTCTTATTTCTGTACATTATCTAATGTTATGAAAATGCTCTGCTTCAAAACGTAAACTCAAAACACGTGACATCAAATATGGCACTGATGTATAGAAAAAGTACTAGTATTTTAAACAAGTACGTACGTACAGTGGTACTTCGGTTAACGATGGTCCCCAAACTCGCCCTTTTATGTAAGTTTATTTTTTTAAATGCTTTTGTAAGTGTATTTTTGGAGGTCTAAAAGGACTAGTCTATTTTACATTATTCCTTAAGGGGATAAATTCGTTTGGTAATGACACTTGAACAGTATTCTGGAACGAAAAAAATATTGTTAACCGAGGTACCACTGTATTTCAATACTGTAAGAAAAATGATGAGGCGACTAAAATCCCAGAGCAAGGGGCTAGTAACCCCTTCTGTAGGAATTACTAAACTTAAAAAGAAAATCTTTCGTTTTTTCTTTTTAGGTCACCCTGCCACGGTGGGATATGGCTACCTGGAGAGAATTCCAGGGGTCAACGCCCCCGCGGCCCGGTCTGTGACCAGACCTCCTGTTGGACCAGAGCCTGATCAACCAGGCTGTTACTGCTGGCCGCACGCAGTCCAACATACGAACCACAGCCTCGCTGGTCAGGTACCGACTTTAGGTGCCTGTCCAGTGCCTGCTTGAAGACAGCCAGGGGTTTGTTGGTAATCCCCCTGATGTATGCTGGGAGGGAGTTGAACAATCTTGGGCCCCTGACACTTATTGTGTTGTCCCTCAACGTGCTAGTGGCACCCCTGCTCTTCATTGGGGGGATGTTACATCGCCTGCCAAGTCTTTTGCTTTCGTAGGGAGTGATTTTTGTGTGCAAGTTTGGTACTAAGCCCTCAAGAATTTTCCATGTGTATATAATAATGTATCTCTCCCGCCTACGTTCTAGAGAGTACAGGTTTAGGAACTTCAAGCGTTCCCAGTAGTTGAGGTAGTTTATCGCACTTATGCGTGCGGTGAAGGTTCTCTGCACATTTTCAAGGTCAGCAATTTCTCCCGCCTTCAAAGGTGCAGTTAGTGTGCAGCAATATTCCAGCCTAGATAGAACAAGCGATCTGTAAAGTGTCAACATGGGCTTGGCATCCCTGGTTTTGAAGGTTCTCATTATCCATCCTGTCATTTTTCGAGCAGATGCAATTGCTACTTTGTTATGGTCCTTGAAGGTGAGATCCTCTGACATGATCACTCCCAGGTCTTTGACATTAGTTTTTCACTCTATTGTGTGGTTGGAATTAGTTTTGTACTCCAATGAGATTTTAATTTCTTCACGTTTTCCGTATCTGAGTAATTGAAATTTCTCATCATTGAACTTCATATTGTTTTCTGCAGCCCATTTAAAGATTTGGTTTATGTCTGCTTGGAGTCTTGCAGGGTCTTCAACAGTGGACACTGTCATACAGATTCGGGTGTCATCTGCAAAGGAAGACACAGCACTGTGGCTTATATCCCTGTCAATGTCTGATATGAGGATGAGGAATAGGATGGGAGCAAGTACTGTGCCTTGTGGAACAGCTTTTCACAGTAGCTGCCTCAGACTTTACTCTGTTGACTACTACTCTTTGTGTTCTACATGTTAGGAAA
Source organism: Cherax destructor (assembly GCA_009830355.1). Classification (NCBI taxonomy): domain Eukaryota; kingdom Metazoa; phylum Arthropoda; class Malacostraca; order Decapoda; family Parastacidae; genus Cherax; species Cherax destructor. The sequence continues at coordinate 68,592 of WNWK01008885.1, read as the reverse complement.
TTATAGATCCATCTACCAACTTTTCCTGTTATTCCTTTATCACACATTTTGTGTGCTATTACACCATGGTCACACTTGTCAAAGGCTTTTGCAAAATCTGTGTATATAACATCTGCATTCTGTTTATCTTCTAGAGCATCCAGGACCTTGTAGTAGTGGTCCAGTAGTTGGGACAGACAGGAGTGGCCTGCTCTAAACCCATGCTGTCCTGGGTTGTGCAATTGATGGGTATCAAGATGGTTGGTGATCTTGCTTCTTAGAACCCTTTCAAAGATTTTTATGATATGGGACGTTAGCGCAATTGGTCTGTAGTTCTTTGCTATTGCTTTACTGCCCCCTTTGTGGAGCGGGGCTATGTCTGTTGTTTTTAGTAGCTGCGGGACGATCCCAGTGTCCATGCTCCCTCTCCATAGGATGTTAAAAGCATGTGATAGGGGCTTCTTGCAGTTCTTGATGAACACGGAGTTCCATGAGTCTGGGCCTGGAGCGGAGTGCATGGGCATGTCATTTATTGCCTTTTCGAAGTCATTTGGTGTCGTGGTGATGTCAGAAAGGCATGCGTCTGTCAAGTTCTGTGGCACTCTCATAAAAAAAATCATTTAGGTTTTCGATTTTCAGTCTGGTTAGTGGCTCGCTAAAAACAGTCATACTGGGATTTAAGTAACTCACTCATTTCCTTGCTGTCATCTGTGTAGGACCCATCCCATTTAAGTAGGGGCCCAATACTGGTTGTTGTTCTCAACTTTGATTTTGCATAGATAAGATTCCTTTAGTTTTAATTCAATGTTTGCTATTTCTCTGACTAGTGTCTCCCTATGTATTTCAGAGATATTGGCCTCCTGTAGCCGCTCCGTTATTCTTTGCCTTCGCCTGTATAAGGAGCGCCTCTCTCTTTCTAGTTTGCATCTTCTCCTCCTTTTCCTTAAGGGAATTTGCCTTGAGCAAACCTCAAGTACCACAGAGTTAATTTGTTCTAGACATAGGTTAGGATCCCTGATGCTTAGGCAATCTTCCCAGTTTATATCATTTAGGACTTGGTTTACTTGGTCCCACCTTATGTTTTTGTTATTGAAGTTGAATTTGGAGAAAGCTCCTCACGGCTGATCACATTTTGTTGATCTGGGGCTCCCCGCATGCATGTCTGGACCTCTATTATGTTGTGATCTGAGTATATTGTTTTTTATATGATGACATTTCGTATCAGATCATCATTGTTGGTGAAGATGAGGTCCAGCGTATTCTCTAATCTTGTGGGCTCTACTATTTGCTGGTTTAAGGTGAACTTGGTGCAGAGATTTAAAGTTCATGTATGTGTGAATTTTCATCTGAGCTGCCTCCTGGTGTTATCTCTGCTACCACATTGTTTGCAATGTTCTTCCATTTTAGGTGCCTGAGGTTGAAATCCCCCAGTAGCAAGATGTTGGGGGCAGGAGTTGGAAGATTTTCCAGACAGTGGTCAATTTTCAGAAGCTGTTCCTGGAATTGTTGGGACATTGCATCCGGGGGCTTGTAGACAACCACGATGACCAGGTTTTGATTCTAGACCTTTATTGTTAATACTTCAACTACATCATTTGAGGCATTTAGTAGTTCTGAACATATAAGTGACTCTGTGATATACAGGCCAACCCCCCCCTTTTTGCCTGTTCACTCTGTCACACCTGTATAGGTTGTAGCCCGGGATCCATATTTCATTGTCCAAGTGATCTCTTATGTGGGTCTCTGTGAAAGCCGCAAACATAGCATTTGACTCTGTAAGCAGTCCACGAATGTAAGGTACCTTGTTGTTTGTTGCTGGCTAGTGTATTAAAAAAAATATAATATTTTGTGTATTATATATTATGGTGCATATCTAATAATAGGCTGCATTTAAATGCTATGTGAAATTATGTAGCACAACAAATTTAAATTTCTATCTACAATACATACTAACCAAGATTTGTATCCTGGGAATAATTTCTGTAAAATACTAAATAGGTAAAAATTCCTTTAACATTTATACTACTATCAGTTGAATATACTTTCTGTAAAACATACTAAATGTTACCTTTGAATATACTTTCTGTAAAACATACTAAATGTTACCTTTAAGTGCTTCATACCACTGCAGTGAATGTCCAGAGATTTCTTCGCATTCATCATTGCAAAGCAAAGCTGAAAATAATGAGGAAAGATTTTTATTATCAGTAACAGTCTGAACACTTTTTTTTTTTCCAACAAGTCGGCCATCTCCCATAAAGGCAGGGTGACCCAAAAAGAAAGAAAATCCCCAAAAAGAAAATACTTTCATCATTCAACACTTTCACGACACTCATACATAATCACTGTCTTTGCAGAGGCACTCAGATACAACAGTTGAGAATAAGTCCATCCCAACTGTCACTATCCCAGACCCCCTTTAAAGTGCAGGCATTGTATTTCCCCATTTCCAGGACTCAAGTCCAACTAAATCAATTAACTGGTTTCCCTGAATCCCTTCAAAAAATATTACCCTGCTCACACGCCAACAGCCGTCAGGTCCCAAAACCATTTGTCTCCATTCACTTCTATCTAACATGCTCTCACATACTTGCTGGAAGTCCAAGCCCCTCACCCACAAAACCTCTTTTACCCTTCCTTCCAACCTTTTCGAGGACGACCCCTACCCCGCCTTCCATCCTCTACAGATTTATACACCTCCAAGTCATTCTTTGATCCATTCTCTCTAAATGACCAAACCACCTCAACAACCCCTCTTCAGCCATCTGACAAATACTTTTAGTAACTCCACACCTCCTCCTAATTTCCACATTCCGAATTTTCTGCATAATATTTACACCACGCATTGCCCTTAGACAGGACATCTCCACTGCCTCCAGCCGCTCCTCGCTGTAGTATTTGCAACCCATGCTTCACACCCATATAAGAGTGTTGGTACCACTATACTTTCGCATTCCCTTCTTTGCCTCCATGGATAACATTTTTTGTCTCCACAGATACCTCAACGCACCACTCCCCTTTTTGTCCTTCATCAATTCTATGGTTAACCATATCCTTCATAAAGACATCCGCTGACAAGTCAACTCCCAAATATCTGAAAACATTCACTTTTTCCATAATCCCTCTCTCCAATGTGATATCCAATTTTTCTTTATTTAAATCGTTTGATACCCTCATCACCTTAGATAGGTATATGTGTATTTCAAAACAATTTAAAAAAATTAAAACAAGAATGTAATATTAGTTGCCAAATATTTGTGCTATGCATGCTCAAAATTCATCCCTAGTTGAAACCAGACTTTACTATCAAAGACAGGAGCAAGATGAACCAAGTGAGTGATGACAATATTTGATATACAAAATTACAACAACAAACAATAAAACTATAAACTTGTTCATCTCAAGAGGCAATGCTAACTGATGTGACCAACAGGCACCACTAGGGCAACGCGTGACCAACAGGCACCACTAGGGCAACGCGTGACCAACAGGCACCACTAGGGCAATGCGGACCAACAGGCACCACTAGGGCAATGCTGACCAACAGGCACCACTAGGGCAATGCGTGACCAACAGGCACCACTAGGGCAATGCGTGACCAACAGGCACCACTAGGGCAATGCGTGACCAACAGGCACCACTAGGGAAATGCGTGACCAACAGGCACCACTAGGGAAATGCGTGACCAACAGGCACCACTAGGGAAATGCGTGACCAACAGGCACCACTAGGGAAATGCGTGACCAACAGGCACCACTAGGAAATGCGTGACCAACAGGCACCACTAGGGAAATGCGTGACCAACAGGCACCACTAGGGAAATGCGTTTACCAACAGGCACCACTAGGGGAAATGCGTAACAAAGCACCACTAGGGCTATGATCAACAAACACTGCTAGGGCTATGATCAACAAACACTGCTAGGGGCTATGATCAACAAACACTGCTAGGGGCTATGATCAACAAACACTGCTAGGGCTATGATCAACAAACACTGCTAGGGCTATGATCACAAACACTGCTAGGGCTATGATCAACAAACACTGCTAGGGCTATGATCAACAAACACTGCTAGGGGCTATGATCAACAAACACTGCTAGGGGTTATGATCACAAAACTGCTAGGGTTATGATCAACACTTGAGATTTTTTTCCTAACCACATTAAAACATTTTAATTCCTCAATTCAATAATTAATTTTGCTTTACAATTACTACAGTAATATCTTTCATTTGGAAATAACATGCTTGGGGTAGTTCAAGTTACAAAGCATTTCTAACAGAAACTGACTACTTAAAAGAAACTTACTACTTAATATAAGATTCTTCTGATAGAAGAAAAGTTTATGGGCTCTAACCTCTGGCAGACTTTGAGGAATGAAACGAGAGACATAGATGAAGCCCCTGAGAGATACGGACAAGATGATTACCAATTTCGGGGGCAACGTCAATAGGGTTTGCGATGTCAACACCGGCAATCCAAAGAACAGGAGCCGGGTCGGGAGAGTATTTACCACACAGTTTTCATACTTTTTTCAGACTGCACTCAAGGAAACAGGTGATGGTAGAAACAATTCCGCCAGCAAGTGTGTTTGGCGTCACGGATGACACGGCGAGCGTTGCTCTGCTTAAAATCAAGGAGTCTCTGTGGTTCTATTGACCGGTACCGCCCCACCAGCGCATTTCAAACGTACTGCCCGAGCACAAGCAGACCACCAAGGCACGCACTTCTGAGAATGCCTGCCTGAGGTTTGGGGTATAGAAATGTGAAGCTGCAATTAAGATTGAAGTCAAGAAGAGGTGTAAAAGCTCATCGATGGAGGATGAAGAAGGAGCCTCACAAAAGCAGTTAGATGCAAGTACAGTGGTCCCCGGTTTCGTGCATCTCAAAACTCGAACATTTATGTAAGTATATTTTCGTAAGTGCTCTTGCAAGTGTATTTTTGGGGTCTGAAATAGACTAACCTACGTGACATTATTTCTTAAGAAGTAAATTGTTGGGAATGGCACTTACAGCATTCTGGAACAATTTTGGGAAAACGAGGACCACTGTAAGGTCCCAATTTCTGGTCAAACTGCCAGAGTGGGCCGAGGTGGTGAATTGAAGGAGAAGTAAGGATGATTGGAAAAGATCACTGTCATGGTGGAGGACAGACCAGTGAAGTCTATCAGTTGAGGAACAAACCGAAAGATCAATCAAGAGAGAATAGTCGAGGGTCAAAATGGGTGGGAGTACCCGTATTTAAAACATGGAGGGGAGAGAAGCAAGAAGACGTCAACTGAATGCCGCGGGGTGACAGTGAGACCGGAGGAAATGGTGGGCATTAAAATTTCCAAGTAACGAAGTGGTGGCAGTAAGGAAGAAACCAAAATGCAACATCTGGGATAGATAAGGACCGAAGGAGAGAGATACAAAAAAGACTGTACACCACTTATTCTGGATACGGG